>JABCKB010000933.1:0-21695 GCA_013184455.1 Fusarium continuum | reverse complement strand
AATATATCCTAAGAAGTTTATTTTCTTAATATAAATTTTTTTTTCTAATTTAACTAGTAGCTTAGTATCTTATAATATTTTTAAAACTTTATAAATATATTCTTTATCTACCAGACATATAATTAGTAGTCGCCAAAGTACTTTCTTCTGATCGATTCCATCTTTAGCTCGAAAGGCAGTGGCGTGAGAAACCTATCAACTTCCTCTTGCCAAAATTGATTTTGGGGATTCACATGCCAGGCGGAAGTATATTCCCAGTAATTCGGCATCCATGCTGCTGTTTCCCAATCGATTATACCAACCACATCATCACCACGAGCCAGGATGTTCATACTGCTCAGGTCACCATGAGTAAAGACTGGCGGTCCCCATTCTTTATCGTGGAAAGAGATGAGACTTCGAAGGTCTGCGGGTGCGCCGTCCTGTGCGATATTCTCAAGTTTGATATCATTACGTAGCGCTCGGTGAAATTCGCCAATTGTTTGAAACGGGCCCCATGTTGACCTTGTAGGAAGCCGCTGATCATAGATAGGGCCGCCAGCAACATTCGAAATCCCCATACTATTCTCTGGCGGCAGGTCTCGGAGTTCTGCAAGCATCGATCGAAGCTGATCCAATATCCGGGCTCTTGACTCTGGTGAACGCTGACACCATCCATTCGACAAGTTCTGACCTGGTATTCTCTCCATAAGAATATAAACTCGAGTTTTATGCTCAAAGGCACAATAAACTTTGGGAACCGGAATAGTAGTAAATTTAGACACAAATTGCATCGCTTGTGCCTCGGCGAGAGTGGTGCATTCCGTTGATTTGATACAGAATTTGGAAAAGAAAACAACATGGCTGGAATTCTTCCGCCAGCGTTTAAAGTATTGATTTGACATGAATTTATATATGAGTAAGACGAGCCGGGGTGTGAGCACCCTATGAGTAATAGACTTCTTTTCCATGATCAAATGTTGATTGAAAGTTAAGAAGCATATGTGATAAACGAGATGGGGAAGAGGAATTACTTAACGATAAAGGGGTATTATCTCACGTGATCCAGGCTAGTCCAGTTCGAGCTCGTCTCAATTCGTAACATAGTGGTCAAGGTACTCCGTATAACTTGTTAAATTCTTGAGTCTGTGTCTTTGGCACGGGGAAGAGGTAGAGAGTATCTAGATCTTCTACAGGCTCTGCAGTGACTAATGAGGCCATATTTTGGCTTGGAAGGTACTTCGATACACAGCACCGGATATGGATCCTATACAACACATGGTCACCAGGATTTCTCGGGTCAACAAACTGAATCCACAGATGACTGAAAAAGCTTCAGGTTCTATTCTATCTACTCGCAAACTGACCGACTAAAGGAAATCTATGTGTCTATACAAATCTTCGACCAAAAACGCCAATTAAACGCTCGAAATGTTCTACCGTCGTGCATTCCCGTTCATCTCCTTGGTTTCACGCGAGGCTAAACAATGGTTCGCCCAACACCTCCAAACATGTTGTCAAGAAGCTTAGCCGCTGATGCCCGTTTCTCAGGGGTCCTCTCCGCCATGGAAGCAAAATCCTCGCCATACCACTCCGCAACAGCGACGACTTCCTCCTCGATAGCTCTCATAAGCGCAATGGGCCCAATCGAAGGATAAAAGATGCCGCGAAGTCTCCCGCTCCTGGTGGGCGTTCCGAGGTTGAGCACCCAGATGAGCGTAGCGCAGAGCGACCAGATGTCAACCTTCGTTGTGTGTGCCTTTGCCTTCCACCAGAACATCACCTCGGGTGCTTGGAAAAGTACAGTTCCAGTTGGACCGCTCGATGAAGTGGATGAGGTCGAGAGGCCAAAGTCCGCAAGACGGAAGTGAAATGTGTTGCCGATGCGACGGAAGAGGATGTTCTTTGGCTTGACGTCACGGTGGATGACCCCTTGGGACGAGAGATAGTCCAAAGCCTGGAGCATTTGATGCAGAAGGGGTAAACCGATTGTGTCTCCGAGTTGGAAGAGGTGGTCTTTAGATTCTTCTTCTGCAACGTCTAGACTGGCGATATCGCCGTCCTGGAACTCCATGACAAGATTGAAATGCGTGCGTTGAATCTCAACCTGAAGAAACTCGATGATGTGAAGCTGGAGGAGTTAGTCAGAATTCATAGGAAACGGGGTGTTGACCTCACATGATTGAAAGCAGTAAAGGCTTCCGCCTCATCTATCAAACGATTGTTGCTGCCAAGGTCCCCGACTGTCTTGATGGCCACATACTGACCAGAGTAGACATCAACAGCCTTTATGACAGACCTTACAGTGCTCTTAAGAATGGTTTCGCGGTGCACAAACCGACTTTCGGGCTCGTCGAATTCAATCCGTCGAGTCAGTGGGAGGTTCCTGACAGTTCCATTCTGGCCAATTCTGCCATCCCCCGATTCAGGATCGATCCATCTGGCTTTCCATGCCTGCATGCCAAGAGGCGGTTCTTGGTGCCACTGAATCTCCCACATGTACCAAAAGGCGTCTTTTCCACCGAAGCCGAACCTTGTGTTGACTGTTGGGCCGATGACCGCGACCCGTGTGCGAAGCCCAGGCTGAAATGACTTGGCGTTCTCACCAAAGAAATGACAATTCCTTCCTGCAGAATAGTCCAACAGCATAACCTCGCCAGTGTTCTTGTGGATCTGAAACTCGCAGTGAAATTTTGCGATGCCCAATCGATCAACGATGATGTTGCCAGCTCGGCCCATCAGGCTGGGGAACAGTCCAGCCGCGCAGTTGGGGTCGAAGGCAACGTCAATCTTCACACGGGCATTCTTTCCGATGAACAGGTGGTTGTTCTGAGGATCCTCGACAACTTTGACAGCAGCGTCGTTTAGGGGAACGAGAGAGAAGATGAGGATGGGATTGGTGTTCGAAGTTGAGGAAATCATGATGGGAAAATGACGAGAAGAAGTTTTGAGTTGGTAGAAGTACGGAATTCAAGGTAAGTGTTTTGACTGATGATCTGTGACTGACTGAAGATGTCGGACTCACTTTGTATTAATACGCTTCGAAAACTGCTCTTGGAACTGTTCATTGGGAACCTGATACTACTGAAGCCATCTTTCTCCATTGCCATCTGATACCGGTTTTACAAAGCGCTCAACTGAATCCCTGATCACTTAGTCTTTCTTCTCTTTGTATAATTGCAGCATTCTTTCTACTTGAGAGCTGAGAAATTCCTAAGCATATTGAGAAGTCTCTAGGTGACTTTGTAGAGATCCTTTGATTACATTCAGTAGCTAAGAAATACCACATTGGAGAGTCTTTTTCTCTTCGCGTAAGAAAAAAAGAGCATTTACTTTGACAGTTAGTGTGGCTTGATGTGCTTGTGACGCACAAAGAACATTCGTGTGAGAAACAACAACGAACCTTGCAAGTTCCTTGAACAAAGCGTAGAGAAAGATGCCATTTGTCAAATTTATTATGACCTGGATCTTTAACGGAAATTAGAGATTTTATCTCACTATGGTCTTCTATTAGGAATCTCCCATTGTCTGAACGTAGCCAAGAGGTAACTGGCAAGAGGTTGGTTCGACCCAGGGGAAAGGCTGTCAAAGAGAAGCGTCTTGAAGCTAATACACATCCTTTCAATACCTGAATCGTCTTTTCATCGTCTAGCTTCAGCGCCACCATTTGTTTTATCTTCAGTGGCTTCTTAGATCCTATGACATACTGAGCCAATCAAGGACCTGAACTGTTCAAATCCTGCACAGCCAAACCCATGCTGTACAGAATTCAAGTTTACAGAAAGCTTGCACGGCGAACTGCGTATCAAAGAGGGCCAAATGTTTGTAGTGAATGGACTCGATATTATCTATCTAAGTAGAGCGATCCAAATTCATTAGACTAGTATGGTGGTATCTTAACTAAAGCGATAGCAATTCTTGCACGTTGGCAGTCACTCCTTCTCAATGTCCCGAGGAGCGTTGGTAGGCTCCTCGTGCTCAGGGGCAATCTTGTTCTCAACAGCGTTGGGCTGGTAACCACCCTGGTACTCAGAAGCCTTGAGCATGTTCCACTTGTCCTCCTCGGAGTCGAGATGCTTGAAGTTGAACCAGAAAGCAACACCGCCGACAAAGGCGATGCAGGCAACGACGGTGTAGTTCCAGACCAGGAGAGGGTCGTCGGAGAGAGGGGTGAAGGCCTGGCCGATGGCGGCGGCGAAGGCGGACATGAACAGGTTGACACTCATGACGAGGGACTTCATGTTCTCGGGAGCCTTGGAGTAAGCGTACTCGTAAGAGGTGACGTTGGTGAAGATCTCTCCGATGCCGATGAAGATGTAGGGGAGACACTGGGCCCAGACGTTGATGTCGGCGGGGGCACACTTCTCGCCAGTAGCAGGATCATCACCGTTGGCGTGCCAGCCACAAGGGTTCTTCTCATAAATGTAATACTGCATGACCGCTGATGCAACCATGGAAAGAGAGGAGATGATGAAACCGAATGTCATACGCTTGATGGGGGTGAAGGCAATGCCAAGCTTGCGAAGACCGGGGTACACGACATGATCGATGATAGGAACCATGATGACGATGGAGATGGGGTTCAGGTTCTGAATAATGTCGTTGGGAACACCGTTGAGCTGCATGGTGGAGGCCTGGGTGGTCAGGTTACCAGTCATCTGGTTGTAGGCCAGATGGAAGACGGGCAGGTACAGGAAGACCTTGCAGGCCATGAGTCCACGGCGGACCTCATCAACCCAGGCGTCGTCGTAGGTCATCCATTCAGGGCGCTGGTCAACGGGGATCTGGGAAGGCTTGGCGTGGTCCCAGTTGAGTCGGAAGAGCGGGCTGCGCTTGGAGACGTAGAAGAACATGCGCAAGAACTTGGACAGGACGGAGCCGGTGGCAGGCTTGAGCTTGTACTGCTTCTTGTTGATGGCCAGAATGACGGGAGCAACGAGAAAGAAGATGGTGGGGATGAAGAAGGCGAGCCAGAAGGAGTGGTACTTCTCGACGTAAACCATGCTGATCTGACCGCAGACGGAGCCGACGTTGATGGCCAGGTAGAAGTAGAGGAAGATTCGGGTGTTGGTCACGGCGGGATCAACAATGACACGCTCGCCGTTGCGGACCTCGACGCGCATCTTTGTGTCCTCGTTCTGGTCAGCCAGGAGGGGAGACACGTTGGCCTTGAAGAAACCAGTTCCGACGCAGAGAATGATGAGGCCGATGATGAAGGCACCGAAAGCGGGATCCTCGCGGACAATGACAGAGGGAGAAGAGGCAGCGACCAGGATAACGTGAGCGATGGTGGAGATGGCGATGGCGATGTGAAGAGTCCAGAAACGACCGAGTCTGGCATCAGCAATCCAAGCACTAGAGGCTGTTAGTGAGAGCGCTCGTAAACATGAACATCAGATTAAACTCACCCAACGAGAGGCATCAGATAGGCAAAGAACTGGTTGAACAGAGAGATACCCTGAGCAGCCTTGGGACCCATGCCCAGAGCACCAGCCTGACCGTCGGGATCAAGAGGAGCACCGGTGGTGGAGCCGGTAGGGAGCTTCTGGGCGACAAAGTTGGTGTAGAGGATGGAGGAGCCGTAGTAGGAGAAACGCTCGCAGGCCTCTACAAAGGCGATGGTGTACATGGCCCACTTGATCTTTCCGGAAACACGGCGGAGCGTGTGAAGCTCCTCCTCGGTGGGAAGCTCATCGTCCGAGTCGGAGACGGAGCGGGCGACGTCGCGGGTGACGTCGATGGAGCCCTTGGCGGCGATCTGGGGGATGCCGCGAGTCTCGGGGTCGACAAGCCCGGAGCGGGCGATGGCGTCGGTGTCGAGGTTACCGGCGGTCGTCATGTTGGGGGACAAGACTGGAGGCCTGGGTGACTGACTGCTGCTAACAAGTCTGGTCTTGAGAGGAGGCCCAAATGGACTGAACGAAGGGGTGAAGCGAATTGACGAGGATGCCCTGAGGAAGGACAGCCGAGTGAGAGGACGGGACGAGAGAGTTATATATCAGACAATGGATGGGTCAACCTGAACCTCCCTCCCCCGGTCCCATACCGGTATAAGTGAATGGATGCATCGAATATCCGATACGACGGCTTGGCCGTTGCCACTCTCAAGGTTGAAGATCCCATGCTTGATAGCGCAACCATCCCAGACCAGCCAGACCCCAGAGTTCCACCTGAGAGGAACAGAGGTTGTTTTTTCTGGTGGGGAGGCCTTATCTGGACAGGGGACCAACCAGCATCTAGATGATTGCCAGAACAAAAGTTCTCGTCTGCAACTGCAACCATCTGCCAACTGGCGTGGCAGGGGGAGCACCGTATGTTCCCTATGCGGGGCAAAGGCCCGAGCACTAACGGGAGGTGATCGGTCCTTTTGCCGATGCGACAAGGGTCGTTGCCCAACGGGGAAGGTCGACTTTTAGGGAAGCAGTCGGCCGAGGGCGATCAGAGTTGTTCTGTGCTTAGTTCTCGAACTTTTGGTGATGAGGCGGATCTCTTGTCTTTCTGGTCCCTGAGAAGTGGCATACAATGCCCGGCGTTTTGTCTAGCTGTCAAGATGCTCCAGGTCAGCTTCAACCTCGCTGCTGCAAGCACTCTGACTCTATTTTACAGTCGAGATATCGCACTGCTGCAGTAACATCTTTTGCCATCATAATCAAAGATAACCAAAAAGAATGATGGCGTGGCGTCGCAGGGTGCCGAGGCACGAAAACCCCCCCACACCCGACGGGAATAGCTGCACTGGGCATCCGGAGCTGGGCACATCCGGCTCCGAAGAGATCCTCATCTTTTTATTTGGTCAAGCCACCGGCTGTGGATGCGAATCTTGGTCGGGAGTGTGGCTGCAGCCGTTTCAGCTGGCAGCATTTCACCAAGAGCAGGTAGAGATTTTCGCCTAACCTGACACTTAGGTGCGTGTCATCCGGCAAGATCAGCTTTCGCCGCTGGGACACTTGCGGGGGTGATATGAGCGTCGCGATGGCATCAAGTGTCGGTTGGGTAGTTGTGATGAAGGTGGCTTGAGCATGCCATCTCTACTCAGAGCATGTGCTCGCGTGCCACGCCACCCAGCCGCCATTCCTCTAGAGCAGAATGTCTCAAAACAAGGCCATGGCTTTGTCAAGCCACTTTTTCTCATCTCTCAAGTCAGTCCATGGTCAAGAAAGCGCCTAAATAGATGCCTACGATAAGACAGACGATAGCACGACTCGCGGGCCAAAGTAGCCTGACATCCCCAGCACGTCACTGCTGCTCGTGTGGTCTCGTTTCGCCTCCCAGAGCTCATGTATGTAACGGCAACCTTCCTAAGGGGGTCTAGAGGGAGAACGGCTTCGGGAATACTAGCTGGGTATTCCCGACGCGAGAAAGTTAAACGCGATTTTGATGCTGACACTCGAGATGGTTAACTAGATAGTGGCAACGAATAAGTTGGCGTAAACGTTTAGTGCTGCCTGTGTAGATACTGTTGCTTCTCGTCATGGTTCCAATTGAGCGATAATACTTGCTCCCATCAAGTCTAATTAAAAGTAGCGTCTACGGTACGAGGTCCCCATTCTCCCCAGGTCTCCACCAAATTAACATGCATTGACATTTCAACCTACTACTGTACCGTGGAGCTCCCCGACATGTTTTGCCTCGCTGATGGATCTGGTTACCTCACGGATTCACTGTGAGCTGCCCCTTTTGGGAGCCTCTCCAGATAAGCTCGCAAACAAGGTTCTATCGGTCTGGTCAGGCGTTGCGGGGAACGAATGTGTTATGTAACAGCGCCCTTTACAGTAGCAAGACACACACAAAACACACGCCTAAGGATCTTTTGCTTTTTTACTTCACTTGTTTTACTGACCTGTGCAGTGCAAACTATCCATCTCGCGTTTAAAACCTCCTCGCCAAGAAAGCCAGCAATATACGCGCGCGTGGCGCCCACCACGCCTCGGAACTTTTGGGGCGCTGAATCCTTCCAGGCCTAGGTAGAGTAGAGGACGGCGCCCCACGGACTTTTGCTGCGCGCCAAGATTAGAGGGAGGCCCCCTGCTCTGAAACCCGGCCAGTGCAGTGCAGAGGACCCTTTGTCTAGCGCCTCTGGTCGTCCCAGTTCTTTTTTTCTTTCTGCATCTTGCTTGGGCTGGAGCCCGTGGCAATTCAGTAGAGTAATGGAAACCGCTCCCCAGATTCGCGATTGGCCTCTGTGTGCAATCTCGCAAGATCCAGTCGAGATATCGTCAGCGATTCCTGGTAAATCTTGGGTAATTCGAGATTCACAATGCAGGCGTCTCGACCCTTTTTCGCTGGAACGACGTAGCCGCAGAGCCGCAACTGGTTCCGACGCGCGAGCCAAGACGGGGCTACTGTACGATATTTTTCCACCCTGCGTGCCTTGCTGCTAATTCCCCTTTTAGAAAACTAACTAGTTCCTGGATAGCTTCAGCACGCAATCGGGCAGGTAGGTCACTTACTTGGCTGTTCGGAATTCGGCAGCGTGGATTGGCAAGCAAACAGGATGAGCTGCTTGGCGCGCCACCTTCATTCACGCCTTGGAACGATCAATTAATTGCGAATCTTGTCATCAAGTCACTGAATAGGCAGGTCTATCACGATTATTAAACCGAGCGCCCAAGGCACTTAGCCTCGACTGGAAGTATGGTTACTATGTTTGTCAGCAGCTACCACCACAGAGCAACATTCATCCAACAACCGCATTCCTCTTCCGCCATTCGTTCTCCAGTCAAATCACAAAACATCACATGTTTCGGATACCGTAAATGCTGCAGTAGCACTCGGCTGCCACCGTCCAGGGGATCGTCTATTGTATGTACATACCCTGATACCCTGGGGCCTGGGCCCATCAGGTGGGCCAACACACCACCCTCGCTCCCTAATCAGCCTTGATATGTCCCGATGGGTAACCTCACCCGCCGCAAGCCCCGTTGAATAAACAACATCTTTACCTAATCCCCCAAGATTGACTAGTGGAGTGTGCTGGCCCCAACGGTCGGCCGCCTTCCAGATCAACGATCCGTTGCACATGTTCGGGCTGAGCGTTCGGTGATAAGGGTTGCTCTAGAATGTCGAGATCGACCTGGGAGCTTCCTTATCATGGGTGCCGTGTTGCATCGTGCAGCCCTACCGCATGATCTGATTCTGCTACATGCTACGCTGTCACTTTTTGCTGTGCGAGCCTTGCCTTTTTTTGATCGTCTTCTGGAGATCTCTCACGCAAGTCGATGCTCAGAGGTAGATTGCCACTTATCTGTCACATTTCCCGCTTATCGTTGTATCACGATTGTTGTTTGTTGATAACTCCATGTCCAAGTCCAGGCTAGGATCGAGCAGAGATCCTGGAAACACTTCCGGTTCTTTCTTGCGGGCCGTTCCAGAAACTCCAAGATGTAGCAACGTATGACCATAAATTTCGAAAGGCATAGTTTACCATAGTCCAAGGTTAGAAAATTCTGAGGACGAACTTTACCCAGGGTTTAGGGAGAACTCCGTCGATTCACGTCAAGTCAAGGGTAACCAGATAACAAGCTCACGAGCATCTTTCGACTACGTACTTAGGTCGAAACTGTAATGATAGAGGCCTGGTTGTAATTGAACTGTTCGGAAACCATCGAATTGGGTAGCAGCTATACCTTCTACGGTTCTACCAATAACAACCCTTGTCTGTGTTGTGTACCCTTCTGCTCCTTGGACTTGGAGCTGAAGTATGCCGATTTATCCGTAGGTTAAGCTTAGAGCTACCGTCATTGGAAAATAACTACCCTAAAGCTGGGTCATGATCGTTGATTACGACGTCGAGTCCCCAGACGGCAGATTTGGCAGACTGATGAAATCACCTCATCGCCACTGATAACTCGACATCGAGAGAATCAAGATTCGTCCAAATTTCCGGGCGTAACGCCGTAATGATGAATTTTGATGATGTCTCTATGTTCTGGCGGAGTTTTAATCACACCAGTCTTCCTGGTAGTGGTGTTCATGTCGTCTTCAAATGCATGGGTTCAGGCTGCCCGGGCTGGACTGTTCTTGTGAAATCCTTAGAGTTTCTCTCTTTGAAGAGACATGAGAAATCATACGTTTATTGGTTTCCTCTTATATCCAATCTAGGTAGTTTACCCTAAACTTCACCCTTATCCCGCTGTAAGGTTCTACTTCCATCGAGCCCCGTATGCGTCTGCTACAGAGAGTTCAGAGTCTGGTTAAATGACGCGTGCGCGTTGAAGCCCATCCTTCGCCCAATGGAGAGAAGATTATCCCTCGAGGAATTTGCGGCGTCTGATCAACGGTAGTCACTGCACTCTGAGGCGCATCTTGTGTACGCTGGAAAGTAGCTACCTTAGTTCAAACGCGACTTTTCATAGGTAGCCAGTGGTTGTTCATGTGAACTGTAGTCATCCTCACTTGCACAAGAGTATACTGCTCTCCGTTTTAAACCTTGAGGCTCGTCCACCAGCGTATATTGTTTAAGCCAGAAAGATTCAACGACTGGGGTGAGTAGACTAGCCAAGTCCTGACAGGGCTTCACGTGTGGCGTACCGAGCCTGAACAACAGCAGCATTCATGGGTTCGTTCAATGTGCTTGACTGTTCACAAACTTCTCTACTTTACACTATCCCCGAACAAAATTAAAACAGAATAGCCATTCTCCTTCTAACCCTCACTCCATCGTAGCATCCCCATCATCATCCAGCCTAAGCGACCCAACAGCAGCAGCATTGGTATTCTTCAAAGCCCTGAGCGGCGCTCGTCCAGTTCGGGTCTCGAGATCCTTCTTGATCCAGATACATCTGCTCTTGATTCGACCATTAGGCAAGAACACCCCTGGCATTCCGTCAAAGGCTCCCTTTCCAGCGAGAGGTCCGGCGAGAAAGACACCGCCGGCGGCCCGATTCTTGGCGGGGGTGGACTGCCACATGTTTCGGGCGAGAGCGACGTTGAACTCGGGGACTCTGGTTCGCGTGGGTTCGATCTCAACGTTGGCAGCCTATAAACAGTTAGAGATCATCAGTGTGGTGAATCAAGAGATTTGGTATACCTCAACCCTGGCGAGTTTGGCGTGTCTCTCAATGTGGCGCTTCAGAGCGCCATTGCGGTTGACGATGGTGGCTTTGCACACGGGGCATTTCTTGGCAAATCGCGAGACTCGTAGCTCAGGCCTTGGCGAGTCCTCCTTGCTCGGCGGAGAAGGGGTCTCAGAGGGAGGCGCTGGCGATGATTTGCGAATGGGAGATGAGGGCAGGGGCTTGCGCTTGAGTTTGATGATGCGAGGCATGCTGAAGGCGGCGCGAATGTTTGTCAAGATGTGGATGAGGTAGTAAAGTGCGTGAAAAGGAAAACGTGAAGAAGATGTGCTCGGCGAAGAAATCAGCGCATGAATTCATGGAATCGGCGTTTGTGTGTGCGGGTGCTTGAGTGTAGGCTGCCAGCTGCTGCCAGCTGCCAAGCGTAGACCACAATTAGAGAATGGTAGAAGCGCATGACGAGAGGTGAGCACCTCAAGTCTTAAGAAAAGTTAAGGATTGATAACTGGTATTTAACTTGAACGGCATTGCAGGACATGGATGAGCTTTCGAGGTAGTAGAGGAGGATGTTCACACAACGCTGTGTCACAGACTTCAACAGCACCAGAGCATGCGCCAAGCGATCAATGCAAGAAGATCTACAAGGATTATTATCACAGTTAAATGTATTTCCAGGGCTGTGGTAAAAATGCCTTTTCGTTTCAACCCCGATATCTAAGTCTCACCCTAAATGGCAAAACTCATTCATCATCTGGATTATCCCATCCAGTCTTACATTCCGCCCGCTTGCCCAGCAACCCATTTCTCTCGCCCAGTCTCAAAGACTCCCATTAAACCCCCGTAACTCCCCATAGAAAGCTACGCGAAAACTCTTCAATAGCACGGTTGATGTTGGTAAACGCTTTAGTCGATTTGCTGGCGCTTGATGACACCTTCTCGTCCCGTAGACTCACACCGGCGTTTGTTAGCCTTGTTGGAGTCTTTGTCGATTCTTTCGGTGCATTCATCTCGGATGCCTTCGAGTTTCTTGGAGAGATGTAAGAGCTTGGTGGAAACGCTGATTTGGATCCCCCCTGCGTTGGCGGTGTTGGCGAGCGCCGAGATGGCTGAAGTCAGCTTATCTCCTAATGTGTGGTTAGCATCCAGTTGAACTGATGCAGTTTTCAGAGTCTCTTACTGGCATGAATGACAAGCGCGGCGTCGGGGGACACCTCCTTGGTCTGTCTCTCGAGCTCATCATTGCGGGAAGTCAGCGCGGCGATAACGTCCTGTGACTGCTCGGCAGCAGAAGCGACGCGCAGGTCAATCTCTTCCTTGGCCTGGGCGAGGCCAGCTTCGACGCCTTGGTCATACATCTTCCGTCCAAACCCTTCGAGAAAGACACAGTGGTCCATGGAGGCAGCGTAGATGTCGCTTTTCATGCCGGGGATCTCGGTGGTGTCGGATGAATCCTTCTTGGAGGGTTTCTTGCTGCTTGAAGGAGCCATCTTGGAATGGGAGAAGAGGAGCGCTGAAGGTAAAGTGAAGAGGTTGAAGGTGGTGATGTGAACGCCGAGTGCGGAGTGGGTTTGATAAAGAAGAGAAGAGGGTGCGATGCCAGCGTTGGAGGAATGTGACCACCGACCATAAACTTAGTATCAGTGGCCCTAAGATTCTTCGCTCTGCTTCCAATGAAACCAGAAAATTTCCCGCTGTAGTTCTCGGCAACGAGATTTCGACGAAGGTGCATGCTCTTTGCTACCTTGCATGCGCTGAAATTTCTCGTGCAACGCCTCGTTTCGTGTCTACGCCCACCACTTCATTTGTTTCTTTCAAGGTTATCATCTACCATATTCTTACTTATCGACTACATTATATCCTCTCGCAAGATTCCGAACACTCTCGTGGAAAAAACTCGCCTGTAATGTCGTCTACTTGCGCCCCTCTGAACAATGTCGTTCCATACCTTCGTTTCAAACCTCACAATGGGTCTGACAGCATTCAGGTAACCATCTTCTCTCTTTCACCCTGGTGTTGTACTCTGATCCATCGTAGGAGAGAACCTTCTCGTCTGTCGCGTCTGCAAGTTATACAACGAAGGTCAGGCTGAGTCGAGCCGACTTCCCGTCGGTGGCCAACCCATCTCATGAGCTCAAGATGATCGACAGCTTGGTCGTTGCATTCAAGGGCATTGAACAAAACATGGCCTATGATCTCGCCATTCAGCTGGCTCATTTCTTGCCAAAGGCTTGGGCATCCACAGAAGTTCGGAGCAGCATGACGAAAGTGGAGCTCGCAGACCAGTGGCACTACAAGAGACTGGCTGGTATGCATGGAGATGGAAGAGATCTTTATTACCCGTACTGGTTCTTTCTGGCAGCTTGGCTAGGCCCTGGTCACCCGCATCTAAGATGTATCCGCGAGGATATGTCGGACCTGTGGGGTGTCAAGCTCCCGACGAATGCCATCATCTATCCCAAAGACCTCCCTGTCGAGAAACAGAAGAGCCTATACTATGGCAATACAGTGACTGAAACCAACAAGCCCACCATCGAGCAGCGAGCACAAGAAATCAAGCGTACCATCGACAACTTTCCGATCAAAGGCCTTACTGCAACCCTCACCAACCAGCTCCCAGGCATGATCAACAGATTTGGTTCCACCATCGACACCAGCGAAGTTGACTCACTCAAGGTGCAACTTGCCGCAACGCGAAACGAACCCAAGGAAGTCGGAGTTCAGGTCATCGACCTAAAAGCTGAGTTTAGAGACATCCAGGCTCAAGTAAGTGCCCTCAAAGCCGAGCTCAGAAAACTCAAGAAGAACCAAAACCAAGTCCAGAGTCTCCGAGAAGAGATCCAAGAACTCAAAGACACCAAAGAGCAGGTCGAAACCCTCAAGCAAGAGCTCAGCACACTTCGCATCTCCACCAACGTCCGGTTCAACAACGTCCGGAAAGACCTGGCTCTTGAGAAGGAGACGTCCCAAAAGACGATGGATAAGGAGGAAGCGCTGAGCAAGCGGGTGGGGGGCTTGGGACGCAAACTGACTGAGACGAACAACCGGGTTGAGAAGGCGGTCGACACCTGCGCCCTGGTTTTGAGCATTCTCTCTGCGCCTGGTGGCGATAAGCGCAAACGTGATACCGCAACTTGAAAGTGGCTAGGCATCTGGAAGCAGTGAGATTCTTGTTATCTCAGTGGAAGATCGATTCCAGGATTTAGAGGGCGAAGCCAATTAACAAACTCCCATGCAAAACCAACAGTAAAGAAAGGAATGACCTCCAATCTCGAAAGCATATGAGGTGAGGTACACGTTTCACAAGTGATTTGAGTTTTGTTAGTATCGGAGTTGACATGCACTCTTGAACCATTTAGAGCATACTGGTGAAAACTCAAGTTGTTGTTTTTTTAAGTGGCGGATGCTGATGATATGCTTTATAGCCAGCTTGATGCAGTTGTGGTCATTGTCTATAGTCGTTGTATTCTAATTGAACGTCTTTTGTGATGCTGTGATTGAATACCGGCATCTCGATCTGCGTCCGTGTAAACCGTGACTGGAACACGATATTGCTAGAAGAAAAAAGGTGAGCGGCCTCGTAATCATGGTGTCTTGTACCACCTACCTTAGCACGAAGCCCTCGATAAACTCTCTTACCAATCGTTCCACGAAACCTAAAATCACGAAGCCACTGAAAGACAATTCGAAATAATAAGAGCGGTTCACCGAAGGTAATTGTATGTTCATATCTCATGACCAAAATCTAGACAAAGGACTGGTATTCCAAACTCAATCCAATCCCATTCCCCATGCCCTAGATGCATGCAAGTATCCAACCCATCACAAAAGCTTAAACGCCATTAAACCAATGCAAAATCCAACACGCCTAGACCATCGCCTGCTTGTCATCAATAACCAACAGCCCAGCATCAATACCCGCCCGCGCAAACCGATCGCCAAGCACACCAACGGTGCGCTGGAAATCCCTCTCGACGCCAAAGTCATCAACGAGGAGGTTGTCGAACAGCGCGTGCGTGCGGCCCAGGATGACCAGGTCGCCGACGCTGAGGCGGGACTTGCCGACGAGCTCGCGCGCATGAGCGACGGCGAGGTCGGGGAGGTTGCGGACCGAGTCGACGAGGATCTCGACGAATGTGACGCGGCCTTCGAGCTTGCCGGCGGCGTTTCTCTTGGCGGTGTTGAGGAGATCGAGGTCGCTTGCGGAGGGAATACCGACGACGTTCTTGGCGATGTCCTTGCTGGTGGAGGGGTCGCTGTCGGGAGTGGTGTGAGTCTCGATCTCTGGGTCGTCTTCGTTGAAGTGCAGGTGGACGACGTGAATGGAGACGTGAGGATTGTGAGCGAGCTGGAGAGCAAAGAGGAGAGCGGCGCGATCGTCCTTGCCACCGATGAAGGGGACAAATATGCTCTGGCGTTGGTCGACTGGTCTCTGAACGACTGGCCCGTCGTGGGCGCTGTGAACAGAAAGTCCCGTGCGGGTTCGTGAAAGAGTAGGTCGCTTGGAGGAAGGATCATCGTTGGGGTTGCGGTTGATGAAGATACCAGTGGTGCAAGTCGATCGGTGAACAGCGCCTTGAACGTAGTCGATGTACGTCCTGCTGAAGAAGCGGTCGTTGGGGTTACCAGTCTCGGTCAACGCAGCGGCGGAGCTCTCCTCAGCAATACCTCCATAGGTGCTCCAGGGAATGAGCATGAAGTCCGACTTGGCCTCTTCGGCGTACTTGGTGATGGTTTCTGCGTATGCGGAGGTGGGGATGATGGAGACTTGACCGGCGACAGCGACTCCGTTGAGGCGGGAGAAGGTCTGGAAAGCGGAGAAGACAGCATCACGAGAAGCGAACTCGTCGAGCTCGGCAGATTGCATGACGGACGATGTACGATCAGTCAGCTCCATGAGACGAACACCGCGGACTTCAAGCGGGCGATGGGGAGCCAGTTGAGTCTTTTCGTCGCCTGCGGCAACAGAATCCGGGGTGGCAACATTGCCTGAGTCTGAGAGAGCCGGGCTGGATGTCTTTCGAGAACCGCCAAGAAGCGAAACCAGGTTAAACAATCCAGGAAGAGCATCGAGGCGAAGATGGAGAATGAGGCGTTGGGTTTGGGACTTGTCGAGAGCCTCCTCCATCCTGTTCTGAGAAGCCTGAGCCTCAGTCTGGAGTGGGTTTCCGTCCCAGTCAATCTCTCCTCGGCGCCACTTGTCGACCTTCTGGCGATACCACAAGGGGTAAAGCCACCTGGTCAATGGAGATGTTGTGACAGTAGTGACCTGGCTCGGTTAGCGGTGCGCTGGGCGAGGACAAGGGAAGCGTTACTTACAACTGCCATGACGACAAACATGGTGAAAGTTCGGCTCGAGAGGATGCCAGCCTGGAGACCGATGTTCTACAACTGTTAGCGCAAGCCGCTTGCTTGGCGATGTCTGCTTACCAAGACAATGAGTTCGACGAGACCCTTACAACTCATGAGAGCACCAATGGTCAGACTCTCCCGCCAGAGACACTTGGTCAGACGAGCAGCCAGAGTACCGGCGATGATCTTGCCAAAGAAGGCGCATGAAATGACGGCAATGACATATCCCCAAGTCTTACCATCGTTGAGGAGACCAAGATCGGTGTTGAGGCCAGAAAGGGCAAAGTAAAGAGGCAGGAGAATAGATCCCACGAGATCCTCAATCTTTTCGGTCAGTTTAATGGCAAAACCGCCGTCGTGTGGACAGATAAGTCCGACGAGAAAAGCTCCAAAAATGGCATGGACGCCGATGGCGGCTTTGATGTGTTAGCTTTGACCATGAATGAAGAGCTGCTAACTTACCGGTGAACCAAGATGATGCCAATACCAGGAGCAGTGTCAAGGTGGTGATGCCTTGAGAGGGACCGTTCTGGATGCTGTCTGTCCGGCGCAAGACCCAGAGAAATGCAGGTCGAACGGCAAAGACTAGGAACAAAACCCATGCGACAGCGGTCAAGAAGACATACAGCGCTGTGAGACCATTGGCGTTGTTGACGAGAGCGACACTGAGAGCGAGAAGCACCCAACCAACAACATCGTTACCAATACCGGCGGCGAGGACAGTGACACCCACAGAAGTGCTAAGAAGCTGAAGCTCAGAGAGAATACGACAGAGGACGGGGAAAGCAGTGATAGCAAGCGCAGTTCCGATGAAGAGAGCGAATGTGCCAAATTCCATGTCCTCCTTGGAACCCTCATTACCGTACTCCTTATACAGACCCCAAGCGACGGCAACACCAAGGCCAAAGGGGAGCATCATGCTAGCAAGACCAACACTGACGGCGACGCGCCAATTAGACTTGAACATGCGGGTATCAACCTCGAGACCGACAAGGAAGAGAAAAAGCAACAGTCCGATGGTGGCGACATTGCTGAGAACGGGCATCGACTCCGTAGGGAAGATGTTCTCCTTGAAGCCAGGGATTCGCATCATGACGGACGGACCGAGGACGATGCCGCCGATGACCTCTGCGATGACGCGCGGCTGGCCAAACTTGGACAGGGGCCACTGCAGCAGGCGACAGAAGATGATTATGATGAAGGCCTGGACGATGAAGAGGGAGATGGGGTCCTTGGGGTTGTAGTGGATTGGGTTGAGGCCCTCGATGATGCCGCCCTGGGGCTTTGCGCCCGTGGCAGCGGCAGCGGCCGCTGTCGCTGTAGATGACATGACGGGCCTGAGCAGCTATGAATCGTTGTGCGATTGAGGGAGTACCAGATCGCGCGTCTTATCCTCTCGGGTTTGGCTTGGTTTGACTCGACCGTTTTTCGAGATGCGGAGGCAGCGCGGACGCGAGGCGAGGGGTGGAGGTGCGTCGTGTCGCAGAACGGAGGAGGAGGAGGAAGAGGAAGACGTATATAAAGATCGAAAGGATATAAGTCGGTGAGAGAGAGGACGGATAAGAACGGGGCGACGGTCGCCCTTTGACCTTTTTTGTGTTGAAAGGATCAAACGTCGAGTTGAGGCCAGTAGAGTCTCAATCAAGGTTGCGGCTAAGCAAGCGTTGGTCACCCGCTAAGACGAGAGACATGGTAGTGGATCCATCGAGTTCTAGGCTTAATTTGCTAGTGGAGGGAGGGGTCTTTCAGGCCTCCACTTGATTGCTACGGGAGGATAGGTTATCGCGTTTTCACGTGGAGTCTTTTGTCATAAAACAAGGGTCTTTTCCTGCTTTGAACCCATGTAAAGGGAGAGGAGAGACGTGACAAGCTTTGCAGGGATGATCTTCTGTAAGTACCGTATCGCTGCCTGCAGGATGATGTGGAGAGAGAGAGAGAGTTGAGATGATGGCATTCCGAACACGGACCACTCTGTCAAATCGAGTGGAGAAGATGGGGTTTGTTGGAGAAGGGCTCGAGTCGAGGCTTGGCGAGGGAAGGGAGCATTGCTGCCTTGGTACATAGGTAGCTTTTGGGGCGTCTGCGGGTGAAACATGAGGGCTTGTGATGTTGTCGAAGCGGGCGTTGAATTACGAGAGTTGATGAAATGGCAGTATCGTGAGCTGAATGTGTAGCCAGCCAAGACAGGCTGCATCTGGGCACTACTTGGGCGTGGAGGCGGGGATGCATGCTCCAGGTCATCTCGGACCACGGGATCATGATTGTTTGTGGGGAGATGATGACAGCCCAGCCTTCCTTGTTTTAAGTTGTTGTTGCAGCTGAAGTTGACATATGCGCCAACGGCGGCAGATACGATATCGCAGCTTGGAGCTCTGTAGGGTTGATAGTTGCCTACCTATTCTTTTGTTTTTGTTCTCTTCTCTTTTGCTAATCACACTGTCTCACCAAAAAAAAAAAAAAGTTGTCCCTTCAACAGCCACGTCTGTGCCCTTCGCGTACATGTCTCACATGGGATCTGAGCTCATTCCCTTAGACAAAGAAAATAAAAACATCAATGCTTAGAATACCAGCCATGTTTTTGCAGCCCATCTCCCCGTTCATGTGACATCAACCAACGTATTGCCCCTATTGGACCCCTGGTGCTCACGCGCCGTTGTTCACCGTTGCATCATGTTTCACCGCCCACATCTGGACCTCCACCTCCACCTCGTCCTCCCCCGCGATTGTCAATCGCCACTAATAACTTAAAAGCTGGCGCTTGGGTCGGTCGGGTGCCTTTGTTCTGACGAGGCTGAGCTCTGCTGACTTGATGGATGCCGCATTTACCAGACAGTCCAGCGCGGTGTGGCAGCCGCACATATTGATGGATGATACGCTGAAAGTTACCCACAGACCGGGTCAAGCCTTTGCGGGGAGTTCGAGGTCACACGCTGCAACCTCACAAATCTCTCCGATGCTACGGTTTCCTTTGAGCTGGGGTTGAGCACGGTCTTGAATTCGAGATGGTCAGTGGCCGGCGCGTTTCATGGCGGCGTGTCAAATTGACGCGACTCATTTCGACTAACTTGTCTTGGCTTCGTCATACGTGATCAGCAGGGTCTATCTGCTGATGGTTCGGCCTAGACGTGCACTTTATCTCTGACTCTATCTCGACTTTGACTCTGATCGAGTCGGTCAGCTGTGATTTTGAAGCCATCAGGTACCATATGGCTGGATCGTGTCTTACTTAGATTGCATGAGTAGTCGCGGTAGCTTAGCACTCATTGACCAATCGACCACGACAGATTTGAAGCTATTCGCCAGCTTGAGCTTGCCTTTCAATACCAAAATTTCAACTCACCAACCACTTTCATAGCTCTTTTCTCTTCCAGTGTTTTCAGTGTTCTTCTAGCATTCCTTTCAACTCACCACTTCAAATGTCAATTCTATCACCACTTCGTCCCAGACAATAAGCTTATCTTATCTCAATCACAAAATGTCACCATGGCTGCGCTAGACCTGGCTAGAACTCAGCTCCCAGTAAACCATGCCAGTTCGACCACTGAGCATCGCGCATAGACGAGGGAAAAGCATTGGAGTTGCGGGAAGAAGCAATAGATTACCAACGGTCTCTTAAAACCCTTCCTAGCTTCCAAGAGCTGAACAGCCAAAACGCCATTAACAGGAGGTGGCTAATTGTCAAAATCCTGGGCCATCACTTTAAAAGGCTGGACTTTGTAATTAACGCCCTCGCCCAATACAAACCCTTTTCCTCACTTGCTTTGGTGCCAGTCACAATGAAATCGCTCTTCATCTTCCTCGCACTCCTAGCGATCCCCTCCTCCGCCAACCCCACGCCTCAAGATCTCGAAAAGCGAAAACTCGCATGTTCAAACCCCAAAGTAAAGGCCTTCTCCAGCTCCGCCCACAAAATCGCCAGCAGAGAAGTCAACAAATTCTGCACCTCATACCTCCACTACAAGCGAAAGACGAAGACCGTCACCACGACGCATACATACGACGACTGGGAATACACCACTGTTAGCAGCGGTACTGGCACACTTGTACTGTACGAGACTGCTTCTGCGACGGGCACTTATGTATTCACGCATACCGTCGGCGTATTTCCTGATCTCAAGAAGAGGGAGGCACTAGAGAAGCGGGATCCTGCATATGCGCCTCCTCCTGCGCCGACAAAGTACATCAAGGCCGACTATCAGGGTAAGGCGCTGGGCTTTCCGTCCAACGTCGTGAGTGATGCGTGTTCTTGTCTGGTCAAGTCGCCGACTCCAACTACAACGACCGAGTGGACAAATTACAGGAGAATTACCGAATGGGTTACCTGGTCAGAATGGGCGACACTCACCTCCACGACAGTATGTTCGCAAGTAATTAAACTTGACCGCACAGATACTAAAATCTTCTAGACAACAACAACCCAGACACATTATTCTTACAGCACAGAACTACACACAAAAACCTATGCTAACCCGACAAACTGTGGCACACCCGCTCAGCCAACATTCTTCATCCAACTCCGCGAAGCAAACGCCTCCCGCAGCGACGGCTACAACAGCTGGTATCTCTCCACCACCCAGAGCGACAGCTTCAGTAGCGATGGCTACGGCGGCGGCGAAGCGCCCAACGTGACAAAGGACAAGAAGCGTGCAGTGCTAGTCTACCTCGAAGCCAACACGGGCTTTCTCCGCACCGTCGACGGCGGACGATACCTGAACAGTGACTACTTTCTGCAACTGACTCTTTTGAGGTTCAACACCAAGCAGTGGATCGACTTGAACCAGTTTTGGTATAACAAGTGCAAGATTGTGCAGAGTGGCAAGGAGAAGGAGTTGGTTTGTCATGCTGAGGGGTCGCCCTGGGATATGAGGTTCTATCAGACGTGTCCTGAGTATATCCAGTGGTATGAGACGCCGATTGTTATTGGGGCGAAGCTGTACGATGATGGACCGGTTTGTTATCTCAAGAGGTTGATGGTTGTGGATGCGTGTGCCAAGTAGTAAGTCCTAGTATTTTTGTTCGTCTTTTAGTCTATGCTTGTGAGCTAACTCGAACTTAGGATTTGTGTCTTAGAAGGATAGCAGCCTTGTGTACGTACTGTAAGTGAAAGAGGTTTACAGGCCAGCGTTATGTTTGAGATTTTCCTCTGCTAGACCTAGCCTTCTCCATACTCTGAATGACTTTCATTCTCATAGCCCAGGTAGGAGCTCAAGGCCGTGAATTTACATTCATTGGCAAGTAAACAGTAGACGAAGAAATTATTTCCAGTGAGAAGTTGAATTCTTAATTTACCTAAATAATTTACTCCTAAAAAGCTATGAAAAAACTGACAAACATTTTTAGATTGCCTGACAG
>JABCKB010000932.1:0-10148 GCA_013184455.1 Fusarium continuum | reverse complement strand
GCTTCCAGAAGGTAAAAAGCCAACCAATAGACCAAAAGTCAACCAATTCAGTCACTAAGTGACTAGACTGCCTTCCACATCAGTATATAAGGAGGGAGCCTAGGCTGCACACACACAGCAGCTACAGTAGGTCTTCCGGGCTCGCAGGCCATTTTATCCTTATGATATACTTTTATATAGATTTAACTTAGATATAGTACAAGTTTAAGTAATATAAATATAAACCGTCCTTAGCCTAATATTTAGAGATTATTTAAGTCACAAAAAAAGTAGAATAATCACATAAACTTAGACTTTCGGTATCAATATATAACCAGTGCTCCTATCCAGTACCAAGCCCGGCAACGCAGTAGCCCTTTTCTCCGCAACCCATTAAAAACGCCGTGTAAATGCTCAAGAACCCATTCTTTGACACATGCATGTACCCAAGTAAAAGTAGTAGAAGTAGTTATGGTGTAACTTCTCAAAGGACGCTCGCCGACAACAAACATAGGAAAACGAAAATGCCCACAAAATCTAGTGCAACACACGCCGTTTAGTCCGCATCGTCATCAGTGACACCGACGGGAGGCCGCACGGAATCGGGGATGCTGCGGCCGTACCACCATTCGTCCTCTTCGTCAAGCCCATCCTCTCGGATCAAGTCCAGCATGACCTGCTGGTTGCGCTTGATGTCCTGCGGGCGCTCGACAACCCTGCGTTGGAGAACGAGGGCCTCGGCTGTTGCAAGCCATATTTGTTGCAGTACAGGAAGGTCGCTGAGGAGGGCCTGAGCCTGTTGCGGACTCAGAGGAGACATGGGAGCACCAGCAGACAAGCTCGTGTTGAAGACTAGGTTGGCATCCCAGCCCATGTTGCCGTCTACAGAGCCCGAACTTCGGACCTTATTTAATGCGGCGGAAGATGATCGGGCTTCGCTGGTCGACTTCTTACGTCCAAAAAGTCCTCGTTTCGGCTTTGACGTTGACGACTCGGCAGGGGGAGCATCCTTGGTAAGGTCGTTGAACCATGTGTCAACAGCGCCACGGCGGCTGTTATACCCCTTGATTTCCCATAGCCTCTCAACTTGTCGAAGTCCACCAATGCATAAAATTGCGGCATGTACGTCATCAGATGGCTTCTCCCGGATATAACCACGGAGTGATCGCTCCACTCTGCCTACATATGTTGGAGGTCGTAGTCTTCGGCAGAAGGATGATATAACAAGGGGAAATACTTCGTGAACTCGTAACAAAGTTTGGTCGTCGTACTTGCTCATGATTTCGGCTTCGATAGGATTCAAAGTATAAGGTTCTCGTCTTAAACCTTTGCCACCGTTCTCGGCCATGCGCTTCAGGTAAAGTTTCCGGTAGGTTTCGAAAAAGTGGAATATGGTAAATAACAGGGGTATCAAACGTCGTCGCATGCGCTCATTCTGGGGGGCAAAAGCAATTCGTTGGGCTTCGGTTTGGCGAAGGAAGATATCTTTGGTGATCCATTCGCACATTAGAAAAGCAAGCTTGGCAGCAACATGCAATCGATGCCATAGGCCGCATAAATGTTGAAAGTTGATCTCGTTGGAATCTGTGACGGGGTATAGGCGGGACGCATAAGCGGGTATATGATGCTCAAGATGATATCGGGCGATGGTGTTTTCGTTGAAGGTGATGAGAGTGTGCCATGATTTAGAAGCAAGTCGGAGGTTAAGTACATCGGTTAGTGGTAGGGCAGAGATGATTTGAATCTGCAGCTCGTTGGGTAGTCCAAGGAAGAGTTGATCGAAGCTAGCACTAATTATCCCAGTCAGCCGTGTAAAGGAGTTTGATAGCCAAGTCACTCTTGAATTACCTCTTTCGCGTTGACTCGGCAGAGGAGCGAGGCGCACATGCGGACGCAGATGAGCCGGTCGACGACTTGGAATGGAGGATCGAGACTTTGGAGCGCAGGCCGAAGAACCGTGATTTATCACGCTTCTGATCGTTCGGTCTGACAGGTTCAACATCGGCGGTTTTAGATTCTCGTAGGGGAAGGATGAATCTCGACTGTGATGATGTGGAGCCGTCGAGATATTCGTGAGTCGGTGGAGGTTGATGTTGTTGATGCTGATGAGCGTTAAGCTGGTTCAACTTTTCAAAATAACGCTCTGACGCAAATTCAGTTATATGAGGCGGGTCCATGGCCATCGTGCGCGATTGATGGCTAGCCATGGTGATGGGCGTCGAGGGATAAACGAGCGGTGGTCGACGCTGTCGCTGGAGATAAGGCGCGAAGGCCGCGAAGGATAAGATAGGACGATAGTGCCTTTGTCGGGCAAGCCCAGGTGGCTACAGACGTCCGTCTCTATTGCGCACTGAACGAGAATATACTGGACATGGCGAGAGGAAGAGTGATTTGATGAGTCGGAGGGATCGGGATTACCGAGAACCACAGGCCGGGGGACTCGGAGGCGCAGGTAAATCGAGGCCGGGAGATGATAGGCAAGAGGAAGCAATTGGGAGAGGATAAGAAGCAGACGAGAAATAGATGAGGAGTGTCAGGTCGCAGTCGGTCGATATCGTGAGAGGCGAGTTCGTGGTGTTTCGAGTTGGTTTGGATAGGAAAGGATAGGACAAGACAAGGACGAGACGGGGTGGGATGAGTTCTGGCAAAGTGACGGGAAAGTGAAAGTGGGAAGGAATGGTACAAGGAAAGAGCGAGAGAGCGTAGTGATGACTGGCTGGGCTGCGGGAGGAAGGGACTCTCAGGTACAAGGGTACAAAGATACAGGCGGTACGAATCCGGGGGAGGAAAGGAAAGGCGTGGAGGGGGCGTGATTGGGAGCGTTGCCCAATAGCAAGAAGGGGGTGTGGTAGTAAGCCAGTGACTCCACAGCCGGGACGATAATGATTTTCTCCAGCGGCGAAGTCTTTTTACTGTATCTTTGGGGTTCAAGACGCGAGCGAGCCATTGAATGTTTGATGTTCATCTCCAACAGACATGAGAAGAAGCACACACAGCTTTTAAAAGTTTCAATTTCCAAGGCGATATAGCAGCAGCTTGGTTCACGTGACTATCCGAGCTATCTAGATATACAATTTAGGAAGGTTTAGTTACTGCAGATGCAAGACGGTTGGCTGATAAGGTACATTCCATTTCCGCAGGTGCGCCGATGGACCAGACGATGAAGATCGCATCGCCCCAAGCGGAAAAAGAAGCAGAAAAAATTGGCCAGACCAGACCATTGGAGGGGGGTACGGACCGACCGGTAGTGGTGAGGTGGTCTACCTTACAGTAACTCTGTCTGACAGGCCTACTCGCTACTCTACAGTACAGGCTTCCTACAGCACATCACAGCGGACAGTTGGTATAGCGCCAGAGCACATCGCCTGGGCGCCCAACGCAAACGTTTGGTTCGCCCCAGGCGGCGCTTGACCGGCCAAACTGTGGAGAAGGCGCGGCCAGCTGTGGGGGACTTTGGGGCCCCTTTTTTACTTAACGCGTGGGTGCTCTCTCCAGTCTGGAGAAACCGCGTGAGCGATTCACCCCCAGCGCTTTGGGCTTCCTGGAGAGGAAATCTGGGCAGCAGCGAGGAAAGCCCCAGACCCAGAATGACGACGGAGCCCAGAGAAAACCCTCCACTGCCTTGCGCAAATCTCCCCACAATCTAATAAACAACAGCAGTTTCCATTAGCATCAGCATTCCTCTCTGGCCCTGAATTGCCCGCTCCCCTCCACTGCCCAAAAGGTACCTTAAGTGACCAGCTGACGTTGGTGATGCATCTGCCCTCCACTCCAACGCTCCAGAAAACCGCCGATACGTAGCAGCAGCGTACAGTTACTACACGGTGCACTTAGATGCCCTCTACCACGCGACTGTGCTCACTTCTGTGGATGAGATACAGTGCGAAGGGACTCTCCCAACCCTACCCCCATCCATGATCGTCAATGAAAGTCCCGAGTCGGCCCAATTGGCCGGCCCTATTTTCCTACCCGTTCCATAGGTGCCATGCGGCGTCTACCGGCGGGCTTGTAGCTGCGCTGCGTTGATATGCGATCCACGGTTCTCCCGCTGGTTGTTCCCGAAGCTCTATCGACAACGTTACAGCGCCTTTCACGCGTTGAAGATTGCCGTGAGGTACCTCAGGACCCCATTCCATCAGTCGGAAACTCTCGCTGCGCCGCTTATTAAAGTACGGGGCACGAGCGTGGCGCCGTACGGTAAATGCCTTCCTTGACTTAACCGGCACGGTGGGAAACAGAAGAAGCAGCTCGGAGAACAACCCCTGAAACATTTTTTTCTTCTTCTTCCTTCTTCCTCTTTTCCTTTGAGGCTTGGGGCTGGAGCGTTCTTGTTAGATCGTCTTGGCTTACCTAGGCCACTAGGGACTTGTCTCCTCCGGGGTCTTCACCGGATCCGCCGCCGGTTCATATCTCGGTCAATTCTCCAGGGGATTGTCATTTAGCCGGAAGAGATACAGGGGCTTTACAAGTGTAGGCAGACTTTTATTATTGTATTTTATGGTTTTACCCTCTTTATTTTTCATTCTTTTTGCTCAACCTTATTAAGATTCGGTCAAATGATCATAGTGAAATGAGAAAGCCCGGTTCCGGAGCGAGCTGGATGTTATCCGCGTAGCATAACCAAGTGCCGGCCGAGTCTTTGACCGAACACAGGCCCGATAAAGCTTGCAGACGATCGGAGCCTCGATTAGACACCAAATCGACTACACTACATTGCGATGACGACAATGATGATGATTTCAGACATTGGGCCTGGTATCAGCAAGCTCTGGCCAAATGTTTTGTGATAGCATCCAAGTTATGACTTGTTCGAAGTTTATGTAGATACATCCCCTATTTTGCCCATAGAAGAATGAATTTCTCTTCCCTAGACCGCAATTACTTCCAGCCACACATCTCTAGAGAAGGAACAATATGGCTTTGAAAGCTTGGGCCACATCTCCCCAAGGTCGCGTGGTTCCGTCTTGTAACAAAGTGAAGCCGAGGACCCTCTCTCCGGCCGAGAGCTGCATCAGGTGCAAGGTGTAGTAAGGTGAGATTTGCAGGGGATCTGAGGCCGGGCGGCGAGAGCTTTTGCCGTGCGAATCGCGTGGCTTGGAGCATTTTCTAGACGCAGAAGGCCCAGCGTGCCATCCGGGCGATTATTTACAAGCCTTGGCTATGTAGCATCCCATGCCATCCCAACGTAATTATCGTGGCCCATGGGAAATGTGAAGCCTCAAGATGATATCGCGTCTGTCTGTCTGTTTGTCTGTTTGTCTGTATGTATGTATGTATGTATGTATGTATGTATGTATGTATGTATGCATGTAATTTGTTCGTTTCTTGCTTGAATGCGACAGACAGAACATGTCATGTCGTTGACGACGATAGAATCAGCGAGGGAGGGCGTAATCACTATAATTTCCAGGCAGTCTTGCAGGCTCGTGTCATTAGTGCGTGGTCATTCAGGAGCACTTGATATTTTGATTTCCGGCCAGCCCATTCTCATTCAAAATCATTCCTCTTTTCAATGATGAAATCAAAATGCTTGGTGCACTTACACGACGTCAAAAAGAGTAGAGTTGTCAACCTCAACAAACTCATGAGTAAGGTAGAGCCCGATAATTGGGGTTGTCTGAATATGGTTGTGGATGCGAGGACCAGCTGAACGGACCCGAGACATCCATCAACACTTCTTTTTTCAGCGGGGTGAGGGGGCGTGTCCATATCAGTCGCGGCCTTACTGCGGTGGTTCTGGGCAGAAGAAGTTAAGAACTGGCCCTATCCGTGTCAAGCTCAATGTCCAGTGTCTCGTCGACGCCGATCCTGAGAATTGACTCGTTTCTGGTTGGTTGGAGATCTTTAGAAAACAAGACATGATTGAAAATGCAGTACGGAGACAGTGACAAGACAGGCTCTTTTTAATATCCTGGGTTGGTGGGTGATATTAGGTCAAAGAATATTCCTAGAAGAGACAGAAGGGCCAATAGAAGAGTCAAGGTTTTTGGAACTTTCCCGCCTTGGTATTAAGACGTTACAGTTTGTAATTTTTCTTTTACTCTACTTGAGATTTTCAAGAATATTCTACTGCGTGACATAGTACCTTGTATTGGTTCGAGATATTTCGTGTGTAAATATCAAATGCAAGGGCACGCAGAGCAGAGATAAAGTCTGAGCTCCAGTGCTATACTCTGCGCATGGCATTCCAAACGCCGTCGTAGTTGATAAGATGGATACATTCTGTGGTTAAAGATCAGCAGCACATGTCAAACTCACATGTTTATGCTCTATACTCGAGTCCCAAAGGCTAGCCGTTATTGTTGTCGTTGTTGTTGTTGTTGACGACATGACCAGTTGAATTGCATCAGCCAGTCGGTCGGTCACTCAATGGGCCGATAAGAATGGAAGCATGGCATTCGTCCCGACAATACCGATAAACTCCAGCCTAAGTTAGCTTAGTTGAGCCAAGCCCAGGGCAGCGAGCAGTGAGCAGTGAGCACAGCCTCGATTTGCTCTGGCAGAGGCAGACTGCTGTAACTTTGCTACTTTATATCAATGTGCATTTCACAGTTGATTGATAAACTCTACCGGTAGTCCGGAACTGACCTGCCCACGTGCCTATCTAAGGTACCTATCCATGTGCTTTATTCCATTCCCACTTCTCTGTAACAGTCAGCAAGAAGGTTCTACTAGTCTTCGAATAGTTGGATCTTCGGTTCTGGTCCCTGAAACGATGCCCCTTGTGTAATCGTAGATCCGCAACTCTTTCCGCACCTTTACTTTACTCTGGTTACCTACGGTAGACGCGTGTGCTCGCCTGCTATCTAAGGTACAGCGTTTCCCCAGGTCTATCCCGCCCTGTCCCGCGTTCAGTCCACTTCTTTTCCCCCCTCTCCTCTAGGTCATGTCATGTCATTTAATTTACTACATGTCCCTCACCACCCATCATCTCGTGTTCAATTCAATGTTCAATGTTCCTCCTCCTGTCAAGGTCCTGAAACTGGCTACTCCCCCGCCACCATCTGCCGCCGCCACCGCCGCCTCCTTCTCCTCTTGGCTGTGACTCTTCTGCGCTGCCTCTTTCCGAGCTTGCGCAGTTAATAATAAGTCAATTTTTGGAGATAACTCCCGTCCCGGCTGAACGCGGAATATGCCCGGTTCCTCCTGCTCACACCTAACCTACATTACCTACTAAGGTAGCTACTGCTAGCTATAGTACTAGCTAGTACCTACCCAAGGTATGTATGTACCTTAGTCTGAAATATCTGATATTCACCGAAATAACTCGTCTCGGCCCGAGAAGCAGCGGGACCCTGAAAAACGCAAAAGCGCAAGCGCCCGAGAGAGAGAGAGAGAGAGAGAGAGAAAGAAAGAGAAACAGAGACAGGGGAAAGAACGAGGAGAAGTCGAAACAAAGATTTTGGGCTAACATCCGTCGAAAGTGCCCAGACCTTTTTTTTTATTAATTTTTTTTTAACCATCTCCGCCTCCGTCTCCGTCTCTATTCCTACACCCATACCTTACCACTTGAATACGCAGCCGCTGCAATCCATCTACGGTTATTCTGGAGCTTATTGTTTCTGCCGTGTGACCCAAAACATCCTTACAAGCAGACAACGACAGGTCGCCCTTATTCATGACAATGGTCCCGTCTTCGGGCTCTCCTCGGCATGCGTCTCTATCTGCATCTGCCGGTGAAGCTCCTATCGTTCCTACTGCGGAGGCCCAGCATCTGGCCCGCTTTGAGTTTAGTGACGCTGGGACAAAGGTTCTCATGGTGGAATGGTATCCCGATGCCTTTCAAAGCCCCGCTACCTCTGCCGATCTTCCCGCCGATTCCTCCGGTGAACACTCCGCTCCGGCTACCGATCAGGTCTCCGTAGCGGACCCGGCTCCCGCCTCTGCTCCGAACGACAAAGTAGACACTATCAACAACACATCGTGGCAAGTGTCATGGCCGGGAAAGTCTACCAACCTCCCTGCTGCTGACCCCGACCCCGACTCAGAGGCGGGAGCTGCCCCCGAGTCCTCGATACGGCAACGTCGCCGCCGCGTCTTCTTCCTACTCCCGGCTGATGCCACCGTTCCTTCTACCATCACCATCACCCCACCCGGTGCACCCAGCTTGACCCTCAAGCCACTACCGGCCATCTTCCCACCGGGTCTCGCCGCTGATCCAGGAAACCGAGGGGTTCTGCACACATTATGGGCACGTCAGCGTCTAGCAGCCATAGATCGTGAGGTGGCTGCTGAGCTGCGCAACAACGCTGAGGGTGTGGGCGTCGAGATGGCGCTTGTAGAGAGACAATGGATCATTGACTCCTTTATCAACCCGCCTCAACTGCCCGCTGATTCATTCTCTCGTCTCGCAGCCACCCGTTCGCCAACGGGCCGTTTGAGTGACAAGCTTAAGGGCCTCAAGCTGGCTACGTCACCTGCCGATCTAACGCCTAGCACAACAGGTACCCATCGGTTCCTTTTTCTTTTTTTCTCATTCTTTTCTTCTTCTTCTTATTCTCCTTCTTCTTCTTTTTTCTCCCTTCACATGAAAGGCAGAAGCTAATTTAACGTCCTACAGCAAACACTTTCATGAGCCCTATCAGCCAGTCTCATCCGTTTCAACCCAGAGGGCGTGATATTGCTGTCTCGTCCCACGAGGCCATGGCTAGCAACGCTTCCGCGGGTCCAGTCTCGCTCAACGCTGCTCTGCATGGCGACATCACCACGGCTGCGTCGGCCCCTGTGAGATCGCTACGACGAGATGACGACGACGATCTATTTGCTCTGCCCATGAGCCCCCGTAGCCCAGACATGAAGAAGAGCCCTTTCAGCGCACTATGATTATAAGAAAGACTTGCGCCGTTATTACCGTGGGCTTCAAATAATATGGTTACCAAGTTCTAGCCTACCTTAGAAGTTCGTGAGATAGATACTTGTGTTGTAGAAGCGAGTGTTGGTTATCAGTAAGGGTGCATTTAACAGCATACAAGGTGCAGGCAGCGTCGGGCAGGACAATTGCACTATATCAAAACATTGGTCGGTATTGAATAGTACTGGGTGGCTTGAATAAACCGTTTATAGAATGCATATCTATCTTGATGCGTCGTAATTCATAAAAGTGAAAGTTCTATACCTATGGCAGCATAGGATCAGCAGCTCAGGTGCTCCCAGTGTAAAACGCTAAATGGATTATGTCAACGCCTAGATTCCTCATCTCCATCCCCCGACACGTCCCTCATCCCACCTCTGTTTTCTCTCCTGCCTCAGATAACATTGCACCTTGGCCTCTCTGTACTTACGCACCCAATCAGTAACCTCCCTCTCCGTCGCCGGCACGCCCTCTCCCTCTCCCTCTAGGAAACTCTCCTCCATGGCCTCACACACCAGCGCCTGCTCCTGCACGCCCTGTCCTAGCTGCTGGTACAGCGCCGACGGGGAGAAGGGCGCCAGCGCGTGATCCATATCAGACTGCTTCTGCCGCCATTGCCGTTCAAGCGTGTGCGTCGAGAGAAGTTGGGCCTGCGTCGACGCGCGCTGGTGCGATAGCCGCGCTTCCATGTCTGTAAGTTGTCTCGCGAGATCGATGTTTTCGTTCAGCGCAGCAGATAGGGCTTGATGCGAGGCGATGAGGGACGGGTGTATGGAGTCAGGAGAGTGCGTGATAGCGTTGAGGAGGGCTGGGTTGGCGAGCAATTCTGCCAGATCTTGTTTTCTGCTCAAGATTGTCAGCGCATCGCGTTGGGTTCCGTAAAGAGTATGACTGACGTACGACTTGTCTTGCAGTATTTGAGGAAGCCATTGCTCACCAGGGTCGGGTATCGATGCCGGCGCGGGATTTACGCTGCTAGAAGGGAACCGACCTTCGGATGGTGGAGGAACGCCGGCCGACGTCGGGGTCGCGATGCGGCTCGTCTCATGGCTGCCGGGTTTTGGAGGCAAGACGGGAGGAGTTGCGCCGTGCAGCTCGGCTGTAAAGCTAGCCATTGGAGTTATCGGGTATTTATTGACACGTTTCAGTTGTTTTCTTTAATTGTAGTGAGCGAGGTGCGAGGAAGCATGCGATGACGACTCGCTTTGAAGTTGGAGTGGGAGTTGAAGTTGAAGTTGAAAGATGCAAATCGGAGGTGGGGGAAGCTTCTAACCATTGGCTCAAGATATTCTAGGTACCACGGGACGTGGGGGGGGGG
>JABCKB010000931.1:0-25542 GCA_013184455.1 Fusarium continuum | reverse complement strand
TTTGGCCATGCATTTTACCCTCTCATAGATACCACGTCAGTGGATAAAATCAACGACACGTCTTTAGTAGGGGTAAAAGAATAAAAGAAAGAAGAAGAAAAAAGACGCAATAGAGGAGTTACAGGCACCACATAGAAGCGCATCTTATCTAATAACTACCTATTCAAAGGAAGCTTAATTGGAGTGATGAGAATATTCGGTACAAGCCGAGTAGGCTTGGAGATGGTTTCAGCCAGCCCCCCCTCCGCAAAAATACCAAGCCATGTTCAAGGTGCAGCAGAAAAAGACACATCGCAAAGCTTGTGAAAGCTGTTGTGAGACACCAGGACACAGACACTATCAGACGGCCGCCCCGTCACTTTGATCGGGAACGGTACATGGGAGCTGTTGCCACCTTTTCAGGGGGTGAGGTGGGCTAGTAGCAAGATTCTTAGCGTATTCTCTGGGGCATGGATTTTTTTTTTTTCGGTTCGGGACTCGCTCGAGCTGGGGGTGCGCGTCTATCTTCCCTTGAAGCGGTCGCCTCTTTTGAAGCAATTGTATTTGCAAGGTTGTTGTGTATGTGTACATGAGCTTGTTGAAGTGTAACTTCTTTGTAGTTAGGACTCAAAATAAAGTGAAAGTACTGCAATTTGACAGTGAAAAAGTGTTGCAAACTCTTGGCAAGCTTCCTCTTATCGCTTGTTGCAGATGTGTTACCTGTCTCACACCTGGTATTGTCGATCTTTTTGCCAGAGACAGGGAAAAAGCGGTAGACTGCATTTGATTGTACAGTAACGTACGTCTGTCAATTTATCGTTCCACCTGGGCTTCTGCTGCCCGCTTTCGCCGCTGTTTCTGCTGTGTTGCCGCTATGCTGAGAGGTTGTTTGTCCGCTGTCCCGCCCGCGGCAGGTACAGTACCTACCTACCTGCCTTCTTTCAGTGGGCTCCACGCCCCAACAAAACGTTTGCCGAGCAAGCATCCACGCATAGGTAACACGAAAGGGACTGGATACTTTAAAACTTCAGCCCCCCTTCGCCATCTTGAACCTCTCTGTTCTTTTTCACCTCCTTTTCTTCCTTCTCCTTGACATTTTTGTCTTCGGCATCTCGACTTCTTGACTCGTTGTCTTTGTCGGCCGTGCACCTTCATTCTCACAATGGCGTCCGTTTCGACTTCGGCTCTGCCTCAGCAGAACCCTGTTCTTAGACGCACCATCACCTCAACCACCGTGACGGATTCCGAATCTTCTGCCGCCGTCTCTCCCTCAGACTCTCCCCGGCACTCGGCTTCTTCCACCTCGCTCTCATCGCTGTCCGAGGTTGACATCGCTAAGCCCAAGTCTGAGTATGGCGTTTTGCTCGACACATACGGCAACGAGTTCGAGGTTCCCGACTTCACCATCAAGGACATCTACAATGCCATCCCCAAGCACTGCTTCCAGCGCTCCGCCCTCAAGGGATACTCCTACATCCTTCGCGATTTGGTGCTACTTGCCACAACCTTCGGTGTCTGGTACAACTTCGTGACTCCCGAGTACATCCCCTCCACCCCCGCCCGCGCTGGTCTGTGGGCCGTCTACACCATTCTCCAGGGTCTTTTCGGCACTGGTCTCTGGGTGATTGCCCATGAGTGCGGCCATGGTGCATTCTCCGATTCTCGCCTCGTCAACGACATCACCGGTTGGGTTCTTCACTCTTCTCTCCTCGTCCCCTACTTCAGCTGGCAAATCTCCCACCGAAAGCACCACAAGGCCACCGGCAACATGGAGCGTGACATGGTCTTCGTTCCCCGTACCCGCGAGCAGCAGGCTACTCGCCTTGGAAAGATGGCTCACGAGCTAGCCGAGCTCACTGAGGAGACCCCTGCCTTCACCCTGCTCATGCTCGTCCTCCAACAGCTCGTCGGCTGGCCCAACTACCTCATCACCAACGTTACTGGCCACAACTATCACGAGCGTCAGCGTGAAGGTCGCGGCAAGGGCAAGAAGAATGGTTTCGGTGGTGGTGTTAACCACTTTGACCCCCGCAGCCCTCTTTACGAGAACCGGGATGCCAAGCTGATCGTCATGAGCGATATCGGTATTGGTCTGGCCGCCACTGCTCTGTACTTCCTCGTCCAGAAGTTTGGCTTCTACAATATGGCCATCTGGTACTTTGTCCCCTACCTGTGGGTCAACCACTGGCTTGGTAAGCTTCCATTCATCGCACGTTGACGATTAATACTGACCTTGGCAGTTGCCATCACTTTCCTCCAGCACACCGACCCTACCCTTCCCCACTACACCAACGACGAGTGGAACTTCGTCCGTGGCGCCGCTGCTACCATCGATCGTGAGATGGGCTTCATCGGCCGCCACCTTCTCCACGGCATCATCGAGACTCATGTCCTTCACCACTACGTGAGCAACATCCCCTTCTACAACGCCGACGAGGCCACCGAGGCTATCAAGCCTATCATGGGCAAGCACTACCGTGCCGACGTTCAGGACGGTCCCCGTGGCTTCATCCGTGCTCTTTATCGCAGCGCCCGTATGTGCCAGTGGGTTGAGCCCAGCGCTGGAGCCAAGGGTGCTGGTCAGGGTGTTCTCTTCTTCCGTAACCGCAACAATGTGGGCACCAAGCCCGCTGTAATTAAGCCCGTCGCTTAAGCAGCCTTATAGCATCGGATCGGTTATGGAAGTCTGATAATTGTTTCACGTCAGCGTTGATTGTTCCAAGTTGGTTTCTGGTTTAGGGCTAGGCAAGCTCGTTTATGGGAAAGTTTCGCCATGGATGTGGCTGAGCGGAGAGGTTGCAATTCTCGACATACAAACATTGAAGAATGATGAGCTAGATGATAGAGCAAAGATAGACGAGACTCGACGAAAATGAACAAACGGCCACTGATTTTTCTTGGACAAACATGTTGACTTTGAGTTGTGACTGCTTTTGTTTCTGGTGGGTTGTGTTAGGTTAACACTAAGCACGGGATGCTCGGATCTGGATCTGGCAAGTGACCTGATCTGATCAGACTGCGGGGAAGCCACGACACGTGCTTCTTGACTAGGTAGACTTGATTTCGGCCTTTGATGATATTTTCGTATTTTCGTATCAATGCACTGGTGTTTCTGCCAGTCCAGATTCCCGAAGTTTTATAGGGGTGCATGGAGATGTCGCCTGGTGGTGGTCGGCCAAGCTTCTGAGGGTTTTCGGAGTTGCTGCGGTAGTAACCAAACCAACTGCATGGTCGAACACAAACTTGAGATTCTCAACCAGACTTTTTCTCTTCTCACGTAACATAAATCCTAAACATATTATTAATAGTCTTTGTGTAATTCTTGTAAGCTCTAAGATGGCTATGTTGTGATTTACAGGATAAGTTACTGAAGCCGAAGCTGGGAGGCATCTAGTTGTAGGTGGTCTTTACTTCTGCATTAACTAATTTGGCTTTCTTCTAAAACTATTACAATTAACTCGAGAGAAATAACGTTTGAAATTGAAGCGTTCTTATGTCAGTTCACGCATAATGGCTATGCTGGCAGAAAACTGTGATTAAAGATCTTGCCATAAACATCGCTCAATCGTCAAAATTATATATGGTGATTTCTTCGATGCAATTAAAACCAAGAATGGAAGACTCTATGACCCTGGAAGACCTTTATGGTGCTCTTGAACGAGCTTACCACCATTATGATCGCGAGGGTATAATACATTGGCTCCTTTGTAAACGTGTGTGGGCTTTTGTGCGACTATTACGAAAAAGACAAAGACTTTAACAATCCAGGTATTGATAATATCAGCGAGCGCGTCTAAGCTATGTTTGAAAACACATATGAGTATTAAAATACTACTGTAATGACCAAAAGGAAGAAAGGCCTACCCAAGAAAGACTAGCCTCAGTACTTCACGAGCTGTTGGATGACATGAAGGCTGCCTTGCCATCCCCCACTACGTTGGCCACAGGTACAGACCTGAGGACTCCAACTACTTTCACTTGGCAGCATTGAAGGCGGGCCTCGATCATATGACACCAACGCAAGATATTTATTTTGTTCACCTGCAACCCAATATTATCAATCGTGCAGCGGGAAAAGTCCTGACTCTTCTTAGCTGCTCCTATGCCAGTACTCTCGGTACAGTAGGGGAGAGCCAGGAATTGATAGGAGCATGCAGTGTCGATGAGAGTGAATAGGCGGTAGACCATATGGTTTCAGCAGTGTTGTTGTGCGAGAACTAGAGCTTATTTTTACTTGGCCGCAGATCCTAACTGCCTTATAGTTGTGCAGCCGTCTGGCCGTGAGAGATTTCAATCTCAAGGACAATCAACCTGAGTTGGCTATCGTGCCCATCTTTCAGCCCCATGACCTTCAGGTTCCTTCACTCTTACCGCAGCACTGCTATGGAGACCAATATCTACTCGTCAATGGGAGCTGATTGCGGAATGAGATTTCAACCGGCTAACAAGATACTCTCTTTCAACACTCAGGATCTGCATAGACGAACAGTGAACCTTATCTTACGGAAGGACATTTCGGGTTCGCTCCACATTCACATATCTTCTTCCGTTATCGCCGTTTGCATTGTCACTTTTGACATGTGGCATAAGCTACCCAAGCATCGCGCTATCATTTTTCTCGGGTTCGAGCCAAACAATGGCGCTTCATATTCAAGCACAGGAATACAGAATGACTCTGAAGGTTCTAGTCACTTTAAATCTAGAAATTTGAATAAATCTCCTCAAATATATCACTTCAGGTCAGAAAATTGCTGGGGGCAGCATTGTTCCTCGTTATTTTCTGTCTGTGTCATCGTGACCGCAGGAGTTCTGTGTATCGGATATCTAATAGTTATATCTGGAATAATAGCTAATTTACGCGTACTTGAGCTCCGTTGTGGTTTTATAACCGCTCATAGATTATTGTTTCCATCTGTGAGACTGAGTGAGGCTACCTATCCTAGTGAGCGCGATGAAAATAGCAAAGTTTGTGTAGTATCCGTATATAATTTCTAATAAGACCCTTGCCAACATCCAACGTCCGGTGTGGTGTATCGGTTATCATTCCGCGTTTTCATCGTTAAAACGCCGCGGCGAGCGGGGTTCGACTCCCCGCACCGGAGTTTATTTTTGTTTTTTTCTTATGCAGGAACATCATCTTTTTAATGCTTCGAGGCTCTCTTGATAGTTTTGAGCGTTTTTCTCAAGTTTGAAGATGAGGTTGCACGCGGCCTATTCCGAGCGGGCCGGTGTGGGGTATTTAGTAGCCCCTCCGCCTTCGATTGGCCAGATTCAGATCACGCGACCTGCCCCGTAGAAAGATGTTGACAGCTTCATAGCAGGAACGGTTGAGAGCTCATACTTGGAAGTAGTATGATACAGTCTGGTTATAAGCATAAGCTTGTGGTTTTTTTTTTTTTTTTTGAGACCTGTTATCACGTCCTTATCTTCTTCGCTAAGCTGAATCTTGACTGAGGAATGTGATCCAACAAGAAGCAACTAACAAGAGCAACCAACAACGCGGATCAACAGTGATTCGTTTGTGAGGACTAACAGACGGAGAGATAAAGTTCTCAGTTTTGACCAGGCATCCTGGCACCCGAGAGACCGGCTCGCGGTGCGATGTATCCAGCCCCAGTGCGGATATGCAGAATTGCCACGACCGCACATCGTTACTGTACTTGAGTGTCAATCATGGCACCCAATCCCCAAAAGGTTGTGTCATCCAGTTCGAGATAAGGTGTAAGTGTCGATGCGACCATATTATTGTCATCGTACTTTCTAACATTCTCTTCTGCTTCCAGAGGTAGTATCAAAGGGTATCTCTATTATTTTCTGTGATAAACGTCCACAAAACGGTCTCGAGCTCATGTAAAACCCCTGTCAGGTTAGTTGGCCTTTCCTCTCACTTAGTTGCACGTCATTAAATTCCAACCGCTATGAACGGCATCAGAAAGCATCCACTAATTGAAATTCGGACCCCGGAAAGGTGAAGACTTACCCTTTCACTCGAGTTTAGTATAGTAACGCGTGTATTTATCTGGTTGAATATTCGGAAACAACTCTCCTATACGACAAAGCGCTAATGATTGTTGTAGTATCCGTAGTTAAGGGAACTTCCCGTTGGCACCGGCCAGGGTATGATAATCAGGGATATGATCTACGTGCCAACGATACTTGATTTACTCTTACATATGTTAAAATGCAATGACGGTGTTGAGCCGTGATGCGATGTTGTTAGCCCCAGCTGCCAGTCTAATATGACGTTGGGAGCGGTTGGTGTGGCTCCCGAGGCTCTGCGAGCTATCCCTAGGGCGTTTATGGCGTCTCAGGAGAAATGATCAGTCACATCCGCATTTTGAATTCACTTTTATGGGTTCCAGGTTACCGTCCCTGATCGTCATCATAATAAGTGAATGTGTCAGTGTGGGGTGCCGTACAAAGCTTGTCAAGCGCGCCGTTGAGAATGTCTTATCACATAACATGCAAGGCACGGATCGACCGTCTTGTTGCCGCAAACGGCCATCTATTTACGATCTGCTGGACGATTTAAGCTTAAGGTCGTCCAGTCAAGGTGTTCAAGGTAATGATTGGATTTTGCAGTACTGTTCGTAGATAGGGGAAGCTTAAACCCCAGGCATGAAGCTGCGCCAAGGTGAAGCTACCGGAAACAAGAGCCGGAAAAGTGTCAAAACAATAACAACGGTTCCGCTTTAATAAGCAAGTCTCGAAAAAAGATTTTTTTTCATTAATTAAAACTGAGGCAATTAATTCGAGTGTTAACTATAGTATAGAAGCAATGCTGATCGGGCTTTGAATAATATACTAGTAGGAATGCACGAAGTAGAAAACCAAAGGCACATAACGGTACGAAGACCTAACCCTTGAATATGCGCCTCAAATAACTCCCGGGTGTTTATTTATCTTGAGAAGGAAACGATGGGAAAAGACAAGAAAATGCCAAAAACACCGTTACCTTAGCAAGCAAAACGATGAAAGCGAGCCAAGAATGCGGAGCCAATATCCTATTCGGACTGAAAGGCAGCCGTTGATGTCTTTCCAAACTGAGCAACATGAGAAGCTACGACAGAGGATTGCCTTTCATAACGATCATAGTTTGTTTGATTGCAGCTAAAAAGTGAAATTCTGGGCCTAGTCTCAAATATCACCTCAATGCAATCCAGCACATATTCCAATAGCCTTTTTGGGGGTACTTGGAATTTATCAAGCGCCATGGAAAGCTCTTGCCTCTATCGTACGAGAAGCAGTCTGCCCTTGAAGCTCTAATTGGGCATGGACTAACTCAGCTCCCTTCATCCCGACACGATACTCCTACTCTTGCCTTCGCAGTATTTTCACCTCCTTGTGCATCAACTCGGGCCGCAATGATAACTCCACAACCGCGTTGTTCTGAGCCTTAGCCTACCCGTTCTGCTCCCGAAAGCGGAAGCTCTTCTTAAAAAATGATACCAAAGCTTGGGAATTGGGGCGCCGACTAGCCGCAGCCTTTCGTGCTTGTTCCCGGCTACCGAGACATTCCCAAGCCTCGACGATCGTCAACAATTACCCAACTAGTCGAGATCTTCAGTTGTCCACCCCGGATCTTCATGTCGTCAAGCTCGCTTGGAGCGCTTGTTTGGGACTCAGAACACTGTTTGCTGCCAAACTTAGCCTTGTAACCGGGCGCTTAGAACTGATGTAAACTCTATCACCAAAAAGGTACGGCGACGGGAGGGCTTCAAGGTTTACCCTAGGTCCGGAAGCATGACGGCCCTGTAAGCTAGGCAGCGTCTGAGGTTATACGCGGCTTTCATTTGGACCGCAAGCACCAACGAGTGCAATATAGTCAATATGCCCAAGGGTTGTAGGTGGACCACTTGCTTTACTGGTTTCTGCCACCGATGACATTTATCATGATATATCACAAACGATGTATAGAGTTTACTCCGATTAAACTTCTGTTCATGATACCGTTGTAGCTGAAGCTTGGCGGCTGTTTCTCTAGATATCAAACACAGTTGATATGACGACATGTTCATCGTCACGGATGGAAGTCCCCAGTGACTGAAAAAGCTGAGCATTACTCCGTAGCGAGCTAACATCCAGAAGGTATATAGTTTGAGGATTACCTCGTCGATATTTTCGGATCATCAAGGTCGACCAATGCCAACTATTCATCAACTATCATAAAATCAACCATGGCTCAGAATATGAGCTGGAGAGCCTTGGCGGCTACAATCTTAGCCATCTTGCCTACTCTCGCCTACGCCTTGCCCTGCGATAAGGACTTTAATCAACCCTCCACTCAACAAACCGGTATGCTCTACGCCGGAGGCTGTCCTGTTCCTGGCGTGTGCACCTGGGGAAGCTGTACCAACGTTACTATCGGACTCGACCCGATGAACTGCGGAAAGCGTGGTAACACCTGCGAGCCTGGAGAACTCTGTGTGGCTGGTGGATGTTACCCCCTTGATCTTGGATCAAAAGACTTAGACCCAAAGAATTGTACTGCTTCGCAGAATTCCAAAAGCTCTGGACCATGTAAGCCTGGCCAGTGGTGCGATGGTGGCAAGTGTGCTCCAATACGAGTCACAGCCAACTCTCGTCGATGTGGTAGCACGAACAAACAATGCCCCCCCGGATCTCTTTGCGTCAACGACAAATGTCAAAAGATCAACATTGGCTCAGATCCGACCTCATGCGGACCCTCAAATAAGACCTGCAGCTCCGGTAACTGGTGCCTTGATGGATCCTGCTTACCCTTTCTTCTCGGAACCAATGTTCAGTCCTGCAGCAAGACCACTAAGTGCCCTCTTGGTGCTTCATGTCGAAGCGGGTTTTGTCGACAGATGTTTATCTCAGCCGACACCTACAACTGCGGCAAGGGAACCAACCAGAAGAACTGCACTGCTGGTCAACTTTGCGTTTCTGGACAGTGTCAGTCTCTCGAGATCACTCCACAAGCGGCAAAGAACAAGATTTGTGGTTCGTCTAAGCAGCCATGTCAACCCGGATCTTTCTGTTCAGAGAACGAGTGTCTGCCTATCAACATCTCGACCGACCTTTCAAAGTGTGGCAACAGCTCAAAGCCATGTAGTAACAACCAAGTGTGTATCTCTGGTCAATGTGTCAGCAATCTAACTCACCCATTCGGCACTTCAAGGGTCGCTTGTGGTGCTGGACCCGGAGGTCCTGGAGCGCGTCTTCCTGGGGAGGGAAGTGACGCAGGGGGAGAAGCGCAACAAGGAGGCCGTAACTCGTCTCATGGTTCCAACAGTGGAGACAAAAGTTCTTCTGATGGTGATGCCTCTGGAAGCGACCAGGCCGAGCCTGACAGCCAAGATGGCGAGCCTGCTCAAGACTCTAGCGGTCAGAGAGGAGGATCTTCAAACGATAATGGATCCTCTGGCCGAGATGGAGATGCTTCTGACGACGCGGATGGAGAGTCATCCGATCAGGGCGATGCCGACGACTCAGCAAACGAAAGCTCCTCTAGTAGTGGCGGAGCGAGCTCCAACCGACCGCAAGGAACTTCTGGTGATACCGACGAGCAGAATGGAGACTCTTCAGGACAAGATGAAAACTCGTCTGATGGAAGCGATTCAGCCTCTGTTCGACCACAGGGAACCTCTGGTGATGCTGGAAGACAGGGTGGAGATTCTGCTTCCGATGGAGAGTCACAAAATGGTTCCAGCGGATCATCTGGAAGCGCAGGTCTACCTGGCTCGGATTCTGGATCGGGAAACAATGACCGAAACGGAGACGAGCAATCAGGCCAAGCTGGCTCCGGTCAAAATAGCCCCGACGGAGATGGCTCTGATCAAGACGGCGCTGATGGAAACCCTCAAGGACAGAATGGTGAAGATACCGGCACAGGCTCTCCAGCTTTGGCCTGCACCCCGGCATGTACTGGAAACAATGTGTGTATCAACGGAAAATGCTCTGCTGTCCAGGAACCCTCTTCTTGTGGCACACCAGCCAACCTTCTGCTACGCTTCATTCGTCGACAAGATACAACCGCATGCCAACCAGGTTTTGCCTGCATAGACAACCAGTGTGTCCCTGCCGATGGACCAGTTAGCTGTGGCGCCTCCGGAACCAATTGCCCAATCAACCATGCTTGCATTCAGGGCTCTTGTGTAGCTCTCGGTGACCCATCCTCTTGCGGTGGCCAGACTTGCAGCAGCGACGAGGTTTGCTTGGGTAACGTGTGCACTCCAAATAGTGGCCTAGCCAGCTGTACCAACGTCTCTTGTGCTACCGGAGAAACGTGCCAAAACGGAGATTGTGTCCCTGCTGGCAACCCACGCTCAGGTTCGGACTCTGGTGGAAGTGCTAGACCACAGGGAAGCGGTTCAAGCAATGGGGCCGATGGAGATTCTTCCTCGCCTGGCGGCAGCGGCAACGACAACGACAACGACAACGGCAACGGCAATGGTAATGACGATGGCGATGGCGATGCAGACGCAGACGCAGACGCAGATCAAGGCAGCGACAGCTCTTCCAACGGTGGCTCTTCTGATGATGAGCCACAGAGCGGTAGCACACAAGGTCAAGGTTCCGGAAGAAATGGCTCCCAAGACGAAGAACCCGACACAGATGGTGGCTCTTCGAGTGGAGGCAACAATCCTTCCTCACCTTCAGGAAATGGCCCAGGCTCCGATGCTGGTGATGGTCCAAACAGCGGAAATGGTAATGATGGCGGCGATAACCCAGGCTCGGGTTCGCCCTCCGGAAATGGATCCGGCTCCAACAACGGCGGCGATCCAGGATCAGGATCTAACTCAGGCCCAGGCAACGACAATGGCTCAAGCCCAGGCTCTGGCTCTCCATCAGGAAATGGGTCGGGATCTGGTTCTAATGATGGTTCAGACAATGGTAACGGCAGTGGAAACGAGAATGGCGATGACGGTGGTGACAACAACGGCGGGGACGGCAGCTCAAGTCCCGGACGTGGCTCACCTTCAGGAAACGGATCTGGTGATGGTTCTGACAATGGATCAGGCAGCAATCCGAGTTCAGGATCAGGACCAGACTCCGGCTCCGGCACTAGCTCAGGATCAGGCGGTGGCAATGGTGCTGTGTCTTCTACCGGCTCACGAACGTCATCTCAGCCAGCACAAACTGGCAGACCACAGGGTACCGGCTCTCAAAACGGAGAAGACCCTGAAAGCAGCAATTCTGCTGATATCGGCAATACGGGCTCAAACAGCAGATCTATCTCGAACACACAATCAGGAACTCGACCCAGCCAAAGTGCAAGTCCTCAAGGAAATGGATCTGGAGAAAGTGGACCTGGGGATGATGGATCTGGGAATACCAACATACCCAATAGTCGCTCGCAGACTACACCACTGCCCAGTCAAAGCGGAACATCGCAAGGGGGAGGCTCAGAAAGTGAAGGAGGTCCCGAGCCAAGTGGTTCTCTTACTGGTAGTAACACACAAGCAAGTTCTGGGCCGTCTGAGTCAGACAACTCAGCGCCTGACGCGAGTAACTCGGGAATTTCTAGCCCAACAGGCCAGTCACCGTCGACTATTGTGACTGATGGCGCACCTATCGTTAATCCCGTTACTAGCTCAAAGGGAGCATCCGGTAGATCCTCAACTACGAGTTCGAGATTGATCGCGAATCCGCAAGGAAACCCTACAAGTCGAGCAGGTGACGGGGAGGAAGGCTCATCGCCAACTAACGCCAATAACGGAGGCAGCAACACAGCTACTCAAGGCTCAGGCTCTACGTCCACGAATGCTAACAATGGGGGTTCTTCAGGAACGACCACCAATGGCGGAGGCTCTAGTTCTCCGACCCAAGGATCGGGTTCTACAAGTTCGCAGAACACAACTGGAGCTGGTACAGGTGGAGGAGACTCACCTTCAAGCACTGCTCCCACAGCCACTGGTGCGAACCCTAGTGGACAGACAACCACGGCAGCAAGTAATCCTGCCGAGACCGACCCCATCCCGTGCAGTGTGAATGAAGACTGTATCGGACTCTCTACAGGACTATGCGCCCTCTCGGACACAGCTTGTATCTGCCTAGATCTACTATGCCAGCCTGACCCTCGAGCTACCAATTCTGCTGGTAACCCAGGCCAAACAGCTGGAACAAGTCTCTCGCCTGGTGCTCAGCCAACTGGCGGACAGCCTGTTTCCGACACAATCACAGGCCCAGCCTCTTCCCCTACTGGCGGATCTCCCACATCGTGCTTGGAGGATAGCGATTGCAGAATTGATGTTGACCTCTGTGTTCTCTCAGGGATAAACATTTGTGGTTGTGTGAACTCTGTCTGCGTTCCGAACGGCGACCCAGATGACACTTCTTCGTTACAGTCGCTAATTCCTTCGACGGTATCTGGAACTCAAGGCGTCAATCCATCTACGCCGACTGATGGTAGTGGAGTCGCGTCATGCATCGATGATGATGATTGTTTGGCCAATGCTTCCTTATGTCTAATCGGCGGGATCAATCTATGCACGTGTCTGGACGCTGTCTGTGTTCAACAGGCAACACCCAGAAACTCTCAAGCTTCAGGTTCTGGCTCTTCAGGCACTGCTGGTACTGCCACCTCAAGACTTACCACCCAACCAACTTCTGGCATAGCTGCCACTACAACAACCGGAGATTCAGCTGCGGAGACTTCTCTTCCCTGCTCCACAAGCGACGACTGCGTGGCTGAAGTCTCATTGTGTTTGATCGGTGGCCTCAACTTGTGTATTTGTCTGAACGCTGTTTGTGTTCGACCTGAGCCTACTTTGGGGAGTGGCGGCACTGGCAACGGCGATAATTCTGGAAATACCGCACCGGGCTCCGGTTCACAGTCAACTACTGGCCAGAATCCGACTGGAACATCTGGAGCGCCATCAACAGAGACATCAGTCTCGTGTACAACTGCTCAAGACTGTACAGCTGCCCTGGGAGTGTCCGCGCTGGGAATTTATATCTGTGTGGACCTTCTCTGTGAGCTTCAACTAACAGCGAACCCAGCGAATGGGGGCCAGGCACCTTCGGCGACCGGTTCTAATGGTGTACCTACCACCACTGAGCTTGTTGAGTGTTCCACAGACCAGGACTGCTTGGCAGCACTGGGAGCGAGTGCTTTGGGCATCTTTGCTTGTGTCGATCTCATCTGCCAAGAGACTACCACAGCTACAGGCGCTGGCTCCTCGGCTACTCAACCTCCTTCTCCCAGTACCACAACTGATATTGAGTGCTCTACAAACCAAGATTGCGTAGCTGCAATTGGCTTAGGAGCTCTTGGTCTATTTGCCTGTGTCGATCTGCTTTGTCAACCGGTTGCCAATCCTAGTAGCGGATTTCTCACCGTTACATCTGGCAACACTCCCGCCGCAACCGGTGACCCGGACGCTGGCACCTCTGAGACTCCCTGTTCAGATGATGGTGATTGTACTGGCATAGGCGAGATATGCGTTACCGACGGTTTTTGCCGAGTCTCGACTTCCAGCACCGGCGGCGGAGCTGCCGGATCATGCTCTGACAACGTTGATTGTCTCTTATCTGTCAACCCCCTCTGTGTCTTGGGGCTCTGCGTCTGCTTAGATGCAGTCTGCAGTCCTCCCTCGGACGTCGATACATGCTCGAACAACTCGCAGTGTAACGCCGGACAAACGTGTCAACAGGGGGCCTGCATCGACGAAGTTTCATGCTCTACGGAGGATGACTGTGTGGCCAACCTTAATCTCTGCACGTCGCTGGGAATTTGCGCCTGTGTCAACGGATTGTGCAGATTGTAAGAAGGATTTCAAACTTTTCTTTGTGTTGCATGATAGGACATGGGACTTGTCAGTAACTGATATTTTTCACTACTTTTAATATGTCTTGGGTAATAAGCTGGGGGATCTATCCTTCTACTGTATAATTATTGTCAACATGATGGGGTGGGAAAGCAATGTATAATATTTAGTGTTGCTTTTTTTCTGAAGCTTATTTTGGTCTGTATTATTTTACCTCTTATTTCCCAATATCAGACATGGTGTGGCGCCTCATATTCCCTTTCTCAACTGTTGTTCATCGTAAGGTTGTCGCTTAGGTCTTAATACAATGTTTTTACCTTTCGCGCTGCGGGCTCGAAGCATTCATGCGAAGGCATAATTGTAGTCTTGTGACTCCTGCAGGCCATTATGCTTTATCGAAATTTTCATGAGAGAAAAAAGCTTGATCTTAGGCATAAATAAAGCCCGCCTGCTCTCTTTGCATTTCTCTACCTACACTTACCGATCCATTCTCTTCGTGCCTCATCGACCCTCACACCCTATCGCATTCAATATGGGGAAACCGAAACTTTTCAGGCTAGTGTCCGCATACATCAAGCTGGAAATGAAGATACACATTCATAAGGTTGCTCAGAGAGAGTAAGAAACCACCAGCTAACAACTCCTGAGAGACCTTGCTAACACAATCCTCACAGGATGATCAGGTAACAATGTCAGCTCACGCAATTCTTCCCTTTACTAACTACACGGTGTTTAGAAATAGTCGTTCAAGACGAATAGACCTTCGTGCTCTCTTGAACACAGGGGCATACAAGGTCCTGGAGCTGTTGAGACATGCTAAGATGCAACGAGAGACCAGCCTATGTCAAGCACGAGGTTCTTCGCTGGCGGACATGGAGTACGACTTGAGGGAATACACGGCGGGATCATTGGAGACAGGCTCGGATGGGTGCCCCTCCAGGCCATCTTCATCTTACCTATGCACATTGGAAGAGCCAGGACATCACACATCATGAGAAGAAATCTGAATCGAGACTAATTGATACCATTAAAAAAACAGAACGCGTGCGTAACAAAGTAATGAAAACAAACATCACAAAATGTCCGTCAAAAATGCACAGGATAATCTGTCGTCTCCAACTCCTTCGGGTATTCTAGCCCAGCATCATGCCTTACTCCGTCCCTGACTTCCATGATGAGTATAGTTTCTTCCAGGCCCAAGCAACTGCCTTCCTTGCGACCTTCAACCAGAGCACGACCAGCGTCATCGGCCTCCCAGAACAACCCATGTCCTTCACCTTCAGGATTCACATGCGGGCCAAATCCACTATACCATCCACTTCCGGCACCGGGACCCGGCTGAGGCCAATGCTTATCCTCAACCGTGCCGTCCTTGAGAATGAGTCTTGTGTGGGTAGGCCGATATGTTGGAGGAAACACTTGTATCTCGCCCTGTTGCCCCTGAATACGCACGCTGGGTGACGACATATTTGCTGCCGCAGCTACTGAGTCGTTCGACAAGCCTAGTGAGCAAGAAGCGACAGCGTGAGCTGGGCCGCCCTGCTCAGCATCTCGAGGGAACTCCATTAACATAGTTACCATCGAGTCAACGCCAGTACGAGGGTATTTTGCCGCGATGGACTTAACGATGGGAGGCTGTCGAGTGGCTGTAGGCTGCGTGCTGTACAGTGTTTGAAAGATCCAAGTTAAGCTGTAGATACCGGCATCAAGAAGAATACCACCAGCGAGATGTGGGTTAACCATGATATGATTATCGTCTTCGAAACCTCCGGCATACGCGAGGCTGTGCTCAGAGAGAACACGCTCAACAGGGGCCCAAACGGCCCGACGAGACGACTTCTCGCACGTAGGTAGATACGGGAAAGTAACGAGTCCAGAGCCCTTCCATGAGAAGCACGTTCTTTTCATTTGCTTTATCCACTAAGGCTCTGGCTTGTTGAGAGTTCACAGTGAAGGCCTTCTCCAGGAGCACATTCTTGCCAGCCTCAAGGAGCAGCATGGTATTTTGATAGTGGTGTGAGTGAGGCGTAGCGACATAAACAATGTCGACATTAGGATCAGCGGCGAGGCTCTGGTTTGAGTTGTATGCTTTTGCGTATGAGGGCGCATCGTATTCTCGTAGAAACGCCTCCGCTTTGGCAACGGATGAGGATGAAGCGGCTGCTACCAACTCATGACGGACATCTGTAACCCCACGCGTGCTTGGGTCGACCAAGAGGTCTTTTGCACTAGGGCAGTTTAGACAACAAAGCTCCTGAGCAAGACTGCTGGTCATGACTTACAATGCCTTTGCAATTGTTCCCGTTGCTAGTATTCCCCAGCGAACTGTATGAGGTGACGTCATGGTTGGTTTCTTGCTTACGCTCGTGATGTTGGATGTGTCAGGGTGTATCCGTACTAGAAAAGTACCATCGAGCATACTCCGTAAGCATCGCCGATTTATTTAGCGATTTCGTTCATTCGAGCGGCACAGGTCCCCAGTGTCACGTTACCCACTACCCCACGAACGTGAGCGACTAGAACATTTGAGAGTAACGAGAGCTAAAGGCTTACAGCTACTTGAAAATTCTAGCCGGTGCCTTATACAAAGTGTATGTTTGATGTGTGAAACTTGAGGGAAAGGCCTTGTTAAGACGTACCAGGCATAGTATCTGGGCTATTATATAAAAGAAAATCTCTTTTTCTTTCTTCAATTACATAACCTTGATCCATCTCAATGAGAGACGTATAAGACTACCAAATCTGATGATAACGAGAGTCAAATTCGGTGTCACTCTTTTGCAATAATTCGACTCCCATAATGACACTTTAGGTACGTTCAATTTAGCTACAGTAGCTGACTAGCTGTCTATCAAGTAGCTATTTATCAGTCCAATCAGAGGAAACCACTATATTAACTTTTGTTGTTACAGATCGGCAAAGCACTCTCCCTAATGGCACGACTTTGCATATGCTCAAACCTTGACAAGAAACTATAAGTGACTCATCGAGTTTTTGACAGAATTCCGCTCTCAAATAAAGATATCCTGGAACTCGAACACCTTTCTATTGATTTCTAGCTGATGACTATCACTTCTTCGACGCTGTTCAATATTTGGGCCTACACTTAGTGGTCCACGATGTGTTTCTGTGGCAGATACGCAAAGAGAACAGTTACACTTAGCCAGGCTTAAGTACACTAAAAAGAACGATGTTTGATTATTGTTGATTATTTATCTTCAATGGTTGGAATTCTCCGTCTTGTTCGACCATGACGCCTTGTTGTTGTCAAGAGTCCATTGATAAGGCGAGTTTTCTGCAGTAATCTGCATTGGTGCCTCATGGCCATTTCACCGGAATCTACAACATCGTAGGCGTCCTCGTGTTGGAACTCATTTTGGAGATGCAATTCTCAGAAACAGTTTCAATTTCAAACATTCACGCAATCTTTGCCTTGAAAAGTAGGCAGGCTAGCGTTTTCTTCCCAATCTTGCATGGTCCCCCAACTGTTAAGCGATGGGATTCTGGCGTCCACTTGAATTATAAATCTGGCTGACGCCAGCCAATCGACCATGATGGGAATGGTGGCTGCAGATCGTCCCGCGGCCACGGACTTTAACGGATTTAATAGATCAGCATTTGTAGCAGGAGGGATATAAAAGGTCGGAGTATTCTTCAAAATAATCTTTATTTAGTGAAGTAAAACTCCCAAGAATCCTTAGTACGCAATCCGGACCTTCTTGTATAGCTCTTTAATCCTCAATTACGATCATCATGGTGGCACATACCCCCAAAACCACGGTTCATGAACTCGCCAAAGAGTACGCCCCTATTATCAAGGGCAAGACAATTCTTACCACAGGTGTGAGCCCGCGGGGCCTCGGTGCGCTATTCGTGGAAGCCATTGCAGTTGCTGAGCCTCAACTCGCTATCCTTGCTGGTCGTAGCGCTGGCAAGCTTCAACAGACAGCAGACAGCCTCGCCGAAAAGTACCCAAACCTAAAGATTCGATTATTGATCGTTGACCTTAGCTCTCTCAAGTCTGTGCGTGCCGCAGCTGAGGAGGTTAACGGATGGGCTGATGTCCCTAAGGTCGACGTATTAGTCAACAACGCGGGAATTATGGCAACCGACTTTAAGCTGACAGAGGATGGTTATGAGAACCAATTCGCATCTAACCATCTGGGCCACTTTCTATTTACCAATCTTATCATCGAAAAAATCCTCGCTTCAGAGTCGCCCCGTGTGGTAAGCGTTTCTAGCAACGGTCATCGCCTGGGGCCCATTCGATGGGGCGACCCTCACTTCAGTGTAAGGACCCATCATCAATGACCGGCTGGAAGACCAAGCATGTTCTAGTTCTAATTACCATGTATAGAATGGAGAGAGATACAACAGGTGGAGTGCGTACGGCCAGTCAAAGACGGCTAACATGCTGTTTGCTATTTCTCTAGCTGAGAAACTTGGCAGCCGTGGACTGCAGGCATATAGCCTGCACCCTGGAGTCATCTTTGGCACTTCGTTGGGCAGCCATCTTAGTAACTTGGATAGCCTAGGTAAGTGATGAAAAGTCAACTGGAACAATTGGAAAACAAGCTGACAAAAATAGTCGAGGCTGATCGCGCGCTGGGAGACCCATGGGGTTGGGCGGATTCGTCAAATATCCCAGTGTCTGCAGAAGTAGGCGCGGCCACACATGCTTTTGCCGCGTTCGATCCCGATCTTAAGGGTGAGTTGGATCACAATCTTAATGAAGTTCTCACAATTCTGACGTTGAAAGAGCACAACGGCGCTTACTTGCAGGAATGCCGTTTGGCAGATCCTCTCACCGATACTGTCAAGCCATGGGCGACCAGTTTACCGGAGGCCGAGCTATTATGGAGACTCAGTGAGAAGCTTGTGGGACAAAAGTTCTCTTTCTGAGTCAATGTGAACTCTTGTTCGATTCTTGCACTCGATGAGACTGCGTCGTCTTTAAAATACTCAGTTGGATGATATGTCTGGAAAAGGAAATTCGGGCTTTATCTCTTGTCGGAAGCCAACCTTCATGAACAAATATAGAAACTGCTAGATGGTTGCAGATCAGTTCAAATAGATTCAATCGAGCTTGGTTCTACTTCCATAAAACTAGTGCCTTAGCCTCATCCTGTACGACATTGGCAACATCTTCTAAGATATCACCGTGCACTGGCTTCCATTGTAGAACTTCTCTTGCTCTAGAGGCCTTGCTTCGCGAATTGGTGCCCCAGAAGAAGCTGCCATACTCCCATAGCTTATCCGCCTCATCAACGCTAAGGTCCTCCAGCTCCATATTCTCTAGTAGGCCTCGTTCGTGGGCACATTTTGCGATCTTATCAGAGACAGATCTCCAGGTGAAACAGCCGTTTTCAGCAAAGTAGAAGCCATCAGCGCCCCAATTTGCCTTGCCGCCCCCTTCGACCGCAGCTTCAACGAGTTTAAGAAAGAGATTCGCCAAATCGTGGATATGCACAGAGTTCCAGATATTCTCGCCTCCTTCAACTGTGAAAGAGCGACCGCGCTTTAAGACGTGAGAAGCCAGCTCGGGCACCTGGATACTTCGCTGATTACCGGGTCCACGTCCGGGTCCATAGATAGTTGGAGGACAAACAATAGCAGTATTGCATCCTTTCTTGGCAGCTTCCAGGATCGCGAGGTCAACTTCGCGATGCGGTGCTTTGTTTTCGGGCGCCAAGATTTCCTCGAGATCGCTCATGTCTTGGAAGACACGGTCGCTTTTTTCTCCGTACGTTTCTGCGTTCAAGTCTGGAAAACAGATGTTATCTGCACCTGACAAATGGATTGTGAATCCCGACTCGTTACGGGACTGTCCCTCGGCGATGGCTTTCGCGCCAGCTTCGTGCTCACAACTGGCCCAATGGCATGTGATGTCTGCTTTTGATACTTCTTCGGCAAGAAGATCGAAATCATCTAGGGTGCCATAGACTAGACGGATGGAGGGATATTGGCTGCTCACGACATCGCCCTTTTCCTTGCTTCGGACTAGAGCTGCGACCTCATACTCGGGATGGGCCTTGGTTAACGTATAAAGAGCATCGCCGCCGACATAGCCAGTTGCGCCAGTCCTAGAGCCGGTATTAGTACGATATGGTCCAGTCAACCTTGTGGGGAAAAAAGAAACAAAAAAAAGTTTGTCTTTACACAAAGATTTTTGTCATCGTTCTGAGTAGTTGGTTGCCTGAGGAAGGTATATTTGCTCAAGAGTTCTTGGATAGAATGATGCATAGATTTATGAATTTATGTCACCCAAGACAGTTGCAGTGCCAAATGGGCTAGATTAAATACATATCTAGAATACCTTGGCTACTAATGGTTGGCTCGATAGGTATTTGTAAGCATTGAACGCTAAGTTACGGGTTATAATACCGGGTTATGAACCTAGATACTACAATAGGAAAGAAATCTGGCCAAGTGAATTGGTCCATTAGTGGGTCATCGATGCATAACGACAAATGGTTAGGTAACTATATTGTAGCAAGAATTTAACCTGCCCTAACTTAAACGTCGAGACTCCAGTGAAGAAACGAAATCATAGCAATAAGCATCAATTTATATCTAGTGAGATGAAAGTTAATCGTCCTGTCTAAAACCTTGCGCTCCGCAAGTCCAAACACCCTTTCTCGTTCAAAAATCAAGGGGTCGGCCACGGACTGTGTTGCGTGGCGATAGCCATTACAGCTTCAGTCTACTAACAGGTGTATTTGAGTTTGTTTACCTGCCGTTCTTCTGCTGTCAAGACCTCGTTCCATGGCAACTCTCTCCTTTGAACTTTGTGCGTAAGAGATGTCTCAGCGCCGCTTGGCGAGACTGCTACCTAGTGTCAGATCTGCGGTGACCCAAGGCGCGATCGCGGGTGATAGAATAGAGAGAAAGACCTCAAGTTTCTTTCAGCCTTCATCCGTTAAGTCTGCTACGGATATGTAGTGGACTGTACTTTTGCTTGTCAATTCATAGCAAGCCTTGGGGCCGTACATGTGGCTCAACTAATAGGCTGCACTCAAACCTAAGTTTCCAAGCTCTACAGAGCGGCCAGTCAAACAAATAGAAAAGGTCGGATCGTGTTACATCACTATGCGCCGGACCAGGTCTCGTGGTGATTTCCTGGAAATATTCTATCAGCATCTAGCCCCACGGTGTATTAGCTGTACTTTCACTCACCCTTGAGAAGATGCCTAACAGGCTCAGACTTCAGATCAAAGCCGTGGGCCCCAAAGCTATCCAGCTGAGCTTCCGAAAAGGAAGTAGGAAGATCAGTGCCTCCTATGTACTTGAGATACTCCAAAGTGGCACTGAGGCAAGGCAAGTGGGCATCGGCTTTGACGCCCTCAAGCACAATTGCTTTCAGGGAGGGCCATGACTTCTTGATTTCATCTGGTATTCCAGGTCTGCAGAGAGGGTGCACGTCAGAACCCTCGGCGTAAGCCGTGTCTAGGATATCGAACACGTAGTCGGACTTGATGATACAGCCGGCTCTCCAGATATTCAAAACGCGTGTCATATCGACGCCCCAGAATTCTTGTCGGTTTTTGCGTTCCATAATATCGAATCCCTGGATGAAACAGGCGAGAGTTGTCACGTAGACAGCCTGTCTTAGTTGCTCAAGGACGCAGGCTCGCTGCTCAGGTGCAACTGCGAAGGGCTGTGGAGAGACAGTTCCTATGGAGGCCTTGACAGCATGCCTTTGCTGCACCTCGGCTGAAGCAAGTCGTAGGTAATGGGCGGCTGTCAGACTTGGAGCGGGAACGTGAGATGCAACAGCTTCGATGTTAGCCCAGACGCCGGTGCCCTCGGAGTCATTGGCATCCTGGACTACAGCGTCCCTTATTTGGTGCAATAGAAAGCCGCCATCTACAGAACTCTTGGTCCGACAGATTGGGCCGCTGATTGAGACGAGAAAGTTGCCCCTCTAGTGAATGAGTTGAGTCAGCCAAAAGATCCGAAATAAAAGTCCTTTCCAAGAAAAACTTACCAGCTCTCCCTTTTCGCACCAAGAGTCAAAAACCTCGCCAATCTCGTCGCCATTCATGTTGAGGCACTTGTCCATCAGCTCCCATGCCTCGCAAAGACTGGACATAACACCGTGCTCAATGCCATTATGGATCATCTTGACGAAGTGGCCGCTTCCTCCAGTTCCAATGTTGGTCACGCAGGGACGGCCTTGATCATCTTTGGCTGCAATACTTTCCAGTAGTGGCAGAATCTGTTCAATAGCCCACTTCTCGCCACCTGGCATAAGTGATGGTCCATATCGTGCTCCAAAACTTCCTCCAGATATTCCCAAGCCGATGTATGCAACACCAAGAGGACGGAGTATCTCCTGTCTCAATTGGGTACGTTCGTAGTTCTCGTTGGAGGCGTCGATCAGGATGTCGCCCTTTGAGACACGGGATTTAAGTTGCGAAACAACGCTATCACCCGGACGGCCATTGGGTAAGCTGAAGATAAAGACCTTGGGTGTACCCAGTCCTGAGCAAAGAGTGTCGTAGTCGTCGCAAATATGGATTCGTTTCGATAGGCCGGCCGCTTCAGCGTTCTTGACGACCTTGTCAAGACTCGATCGCGCAGTGTCATAGATAGATACGTGAAGACCTTTTTCAGCGAAGAGAAGGGCCACAGCACCTCCCATAGTACCCGCGCCAATGATTCCGACCTAGCAGAAAACTGAGGTTAGTGGCTTTGAATGCACTGATGAGATGGCTGGATTACTTTGGTGATCTCCATTGCGATTAAATATTTTGCAGAAATTGTGAAGGATTCTCAGAAGATAAGGTTTATCAAGAAACATGCCCTTATGGATGTTGAGAATTATATACATCGTATACTGCGCGCACCGGCCACATAAATACACGACTGCCTCCATAAAATGCTGTCGATGACTTCTAATCTGATGTGTGCAGTGTTGTTTGCACCGCCCCTTCCTGTCTCATGATGAGGTTGACAGTCAACTCAGTCACCATCTAATTCCTCAAAATCAGGGAAGATGTCAAACTGTGAGCAATAATACTAAACTCTCATGTTGACTGTCAACCCTCCTTTGAATACTAATAACGAGGTCGACAGTCAGCTTGAATAGCGTCGAATTCGAGCCATGACTCGATCGCGCGATAATAGGCGGAGTCTCCGAACAGCCACCCCGTTTGAACCCGGGTTGAGCCCGGGGAACGGTGCCCCCACGGGGATCGAGAACAATTAGGCTCAGAGTAGTGGAGACAGAGCCTCATTAAACTTCTGCCTGCCATGGCTTTAGTTGCGTTTTGTGTCCCACTGGTGAAACTAGCAGGCTGACAGTCAACCACACAGGAGCCAAGACAGGCCAAGTGCCGAGCACTGGTTAGAAAAAACAAAGTTGTAATTTAGGAGACAACTCTCCGTATGTTGATCTAAAAAATATACGAAGATAAAGTACCTTAAATAAATCATTATCGCTTAAATGTATAATCCGATACTTATCGTACTGTAAGTAAAGGAAAAAATAGCAATAGAAGTAGTAATTACTACAGTGATGCTAAATTTTTTCCAACTATGGTGCCAAGACTCGAGGCCCCTGGCTACGGATTTCTCAATTTTCTCATTGGTGGCTGACTGTCGACCTCTCTCCACAGCACGTTCTTTCGCTGACTAGGCCCAAATTAGGAGGCCGTCTCCGAAATTCTCCACGTCTATCGAGGTCGGGGGTTACATTGACAAACGCTCGGGTGAAGCTTCATCCAAGTCCTTTCAGGGCAATTGAGTAGTTGATCAATTGACATAAATAGTTTTCTCCCCATACCCCAGATTCTCAATACCCCAAACCCCAGGAAACCATAATCCATCCATCTGGAGTTGCATTCAACTTTATCCTGACTCTCTTTGTCTTGTCTTATTGGGCTGTTGTGGTTTTCCTCGTCATCATGAACAACGAGATAACCAACTCGACCGCCGTTGGCGCAACTCGAGCCGAGAAGCCGTCCTTCGAGACCAAGGAGAATCTCGCCAATGTGCACCCGCATAGTGAGCGCCTCGGACTTGCTTTATCTATGGATCCCGAAACTCGCGCGCGCGTCGAAAGGCGCCTCAAACTCAAGCTTGATGCTCGCTGCTCCCTCTTCGTTCTGATTTACATTATGAACTACCTCGATCGAAACAATATTGCCGCTGCCCGCCTCAAAGGCTTACAGGATGACTTGAAGTTAGACGACAATGAGTATGCTACATGTCTCAGCATTCTCTATGTTGGATACATCCTCATGCAGGTCCCTTCGAACATGTTTATCAACCGAATTCAACGGCCATCGTTATATCTCGGTGTTATCATGCTTCTCTGGGGCCTGGTTTCAACTCTCTCCGGAAACGTGCATAACTTTACCGGAATGGTTGTCATTCGATTCTTTCTCGGATTTACTGAGGCTGCCTTCTTGCCCGGAGCGTTGCTTATCCTTTCGAAGTGGTATACTCGTCGGGAACTTACCAAGAGGAATGCTGTTCTCTTCTGTGGCAACCTGATTTCCAACGCGTTCTCAGCTCTGATTGCCGCTGGAGTTTTGTCGGAGATGGATGACGTACTTGGGCACGCCTCTTGGCGCTGGCTCTTCTGGAGTAAGTCTTCCTATTGATATGACAAAAGCTCCATGACTAACAATATCGCTCTAGTTGAGGGCGCAATCACTATGTTCATCGCTATTCTGGCTGTTTTCATCCTGCCCGATCTTCCCAGCAACACTCGAGGTTTCTCTCAGGAGGAGCTCCAAGTAGCCCAGCTCCGAATGCTTGAGGATGTTGGCGAGGCAGATGTTGATGCTGAGGGCGAAGGAGTTTTCACCGGATTGATCATGGCTCTCAAGGATGTTAAGATCTACGTCATGATGCTTACCTTTGCTGTATACGTGGTTGGCTTGTCCTTCAACGCTTTCTTCGTAAGGCTTTCCGCCGTCCCTAGTCGCTTAATGCCACATACTAACAGTAACGCAGCCATCACTTACCAGCACACTCGGTTTCGCCTATGTGCCTACTCTGCTTATGAGCTCGCCACCATGGTTGTTCGCCTGTATTGTTTCTCTCATCGTTGCTTGGAGCTCTGATCGAACACAGGAGAAGGTATGACTCTTTTCAATCCCCTATATCATGCCAGCTCATTAACAATCTACCTAGTTCTGGCACATTGTAGGCCCCATCTGCATTGGCTTGGTCGGTTTCATCATCAGCATGTGCACGCTCAACGTGGCTGCTCGATACCTCGCTCTGTTCCTCCAAGCGTCTTCTTATGCTGGGTAAGTTTATACCCCTCAAAGACTATATTTATGCCTAGGTAGTATTATATACTAACAGTTGGTGAATTCTAGTTACATTGTGTTCTATTCATGGATCAGCTCTACGTTCCCTCGTCCACCAGCTAAGCGCGCTGTGGCCATTGCTTTGATCAACGCATTCGCTCAACTAGGCAATATCGCCGGCTCGTATGTCTGGCACCTCAAGGAGAACGGATATCGCAAGAGTTATGGCATTGTTACGGCTATGTTTGGTGCTACCATCGTCGGCGCCCTGGTACTCCGCATGATGCTTGCGCAGTTGAACAAGAAGCTCGAAGAACAAGAGCGAGATGAGCTGCAAGCTGAGGCTCAGCAGGTGAAGGAGGGCGAGCTGAATGAAGCCCTTCGGATGCAAAAGGGTTTCCGGTATCTTGTCTAAGCTCCTCATATAGGGTGAGAGTTGGATGTAGGGCAGGTGTATAACTATAAAAGCCATGTACCATAGCCAACTAGTAGCTACTATAGCTAGCAAATCTTGAAAGATTAAAGTAAGGAACATAACAGATCTACCATACTATGTATAATTT
>JABCKB010000930.1:0-23165 GCA_013184455.1 Fusarium continuum | reverse complement strand
ATATAATAAAATAATAGAATTTTTAAAACTACTTTTTTAATAAGTTATACTTTAAAAAGCTTATTTTTAATTAACTTAAAATTTAACTTATAACTCTTATAAAAAGTTATATTGTCTTAAAAAATAAACCTAAATAGCTTAATATAAGTAGCTTTTTATATCTTAGCCTCCTACTAGAAGATATTTGTTGCTAACTACAGTCCAAGTCCACGCTGGACAAACATTCAGGGACTGAATTGTATTTTAAACCATATCTATGGTCAACAAGGTAGCGACTCTACTGTCCTCCGTGTGTTATAACTTGATTGTCTAGCTTCCCTAGACATACCAAGACTTGTCAAGTCATTGCGCATTCCAATCCAGGGTAGGAGCCGGGGGCAGAGGGTAGAGGTTTTACCACAAAACGTAAACAGCTGCGTGCCTTGTTCTCGTGTATACCACCATCACGACTCATTGTACCGTGGTGTTATAGCGCCCAGGTTACCAACAAGTCACGCATGAAGATCATGTCCAATCCAAGACTGTAAAGATCGACAGGGCAGCTGACGGGTATCTGCCGACAAGGTCCTAAGAATGCAAGGCTGCTTTGTTGTTCTTAAACCTCAAGGCTGCATGTCGTGTTTGCTACGTGGCAGCTCCAATGTTTGTTTTGCAGAGATATTGTGGTTGGTGTTCCAGGGTGATGAGCTTTCCACTTGTCGACTCATTGCGACCCTCGACGCTCAATGGGTCTGCCAAAATGACTCAGCACGACTTCTAGGGAATTCGTTGTTTATCCCCTGCCTTGCATATCCGTTGGCAACCACGGTACCCTGACTACCTGCTCCTGACCTTGGCGGATTGACAGACTTCAGCCGGAAATCCAGGAACGTGGACGCGGCGCCCAGACGCATCATCCATGACCGGCACGACCCCCACACGGGTATATATTCCGGCGCCCCACCAACATACACAGCCCAGTAATTCGGAACTCATACGGATACAGCCCGGTAGACAGGCTAAACAGGAGAGGAGAGTGCTCTGCTGTGAATTGACAAGGTATATTGGGCCAAGCCAGTTCTCGGGGCCACCGGAGCGCTAGAACATGACAGAAGCTTGAGAACATTGTGTTGGGCATCGTATACCATGTCAATCTCCAGTGCAAGAAACAAGGGGTAGTGATCCAGATGAAGAAGAGCAAGAAAAAGAAAAGGCAATATCGACCAAGGGAAGACAGCGACTCGGACGCGTGCCAATCGCAATACGGTAGGCTAGTAGTCTCACATGTTGTTGGCTCATGTTTTGCCAGGTACCATATTCTTTCAAGTCCACTCCATCATGTGTTGTTGTTCTAAGTTCCCTCAACGGGGGACTACGGGATTGGCTAGCCAACTCGTCATCCCATTATCGCAAGCTGTGGTTACGCACCAGACGAAGGAGACGCTTTCAGTTCAAATATTGAAAGGGCACCGATAGGATATCGCTTTCTCCTGCCAGTCCCGATGACTTTAGCCCAGGCATCTGTCGGTGAGTAGCTGAGATCAAACGTACACGAGATAAACTGAGCTGTCATTGAGATAAACCCTCTCGAATCACTCAGTACTTACCCCGGGGTTCCACTCATTCCGAGACTCGGATGAATACTCGAGTGGTCTCAAAGATACCGAAGCTGGGTGTAATTGCAATCCGACATTCCCTGAACAACCGATAGGGCCGCCTGCTTGGCTGTCTGTCCGGGCCATCCCAGTATCCCCAGCACAAAATTTCCCACCCCTTAGCCCTAGCCTGCTTCGGCTTTTCCCAGGTTTCTAGAATAAAACACTGGGGAAATAATGGCACCACCAAGTCTCAAACCCAGACAGGAAAAGTAGAGTACTTGTGCTTCATGTACCGTCTGATCTCTCTCGTGTCTGTCTGTTGCTGAAGGGTAAGCTGCTCGATGTGTGTTGGGCGTATGCGTGCTCCTCTTCAGGTATCGCATCACCTACTATCCTTGTTCCGCCAGTTTCTCGGTTGGCCTTTTTAACCACCCGGAGCGCTTGAGGTCCGTCACTGATCCCTTGACTCAGAGATGTATCTGCCTCCCTGATTTGGCAGGTTAGCTGTCATGTTGTTTGTCGCACACGGGCATTCCTTGGTGCAAGTCATACATCGTGGGACATGCCGTGTCGTGGGTATTGCAATATATTCATCCCGCCCCCGACGGGACATATGCACAGCATGGAAGCGTTGATAACAGCCCATCTGCCATTTCGAGAGAGGGCAGGAGGGGTACCCTCAACACGGTGCTTGCTTAAAGGGGTGGTCGAACAGGTAGACTGAAGCTGGGTTTATGTTGGGCGCGGCTTGGCTTGGCATATTCTAGGTCAGAAGGCCGATCTGCCCAAAGCCCCATGCTTAGCCAGCTTCAATTTGATTTATGGCGCACTCATAATGAGGGAATAGGTCAATAGAAGATGAAAGCTCAGCTATCGCTAAGGAATAGAGTCATGCATCACCAGTTGGAGTTGGTTTGAAGGCCACAGGTTGTTCCCTGTACCGATAATAAACCTTCACTTTACCTCTGCATTAAGCTCAAACCCAATGATAGTGTATGAGCAAGGAACAACAGGGGTACTTGAGCGAGCCCCAAAGAGGACGTGAAACGAGCGAAGTTCTAGAAGATATTATTCAGCAGGGGAAAACTGTCTACTTGAATCAATGGCGGCTGACCCCATATCCAGCTTCTTTTCTTAGTATGTAATTACGCAAGTAAAGGACGTACTGGTGTTATTTTCTTGGTGTAGCTAATGTTTAATGCAATATGGCTCAAAAGCGCGTGCTTGATTTCAAGGCTGGCAGTACTTGACTGATCGCTAGCCATCTTATCTCTTTGCCCTGGTTCCGAGATTCATAGGCTCAAGCTTTGGTATGTTATTCGAGGGCTGCCAAATGATTTATGTAGCGCTTTGGTGTTTAGCTTGCCCGCGGTCCTCTGCTCTTGACTCCTGCGCCTGGTATCTCCCCTTTTCTCCGTTCTTTGTCATGGTTCTCTTTTCTTTTCTCGTTAGAGCGGCGACGTGTCAGATAGGGGATGCTTTTTCGGGGGGAGCTGAGTAACACAGCCGTTCAATGGCTGGATTCCTTCCAATGATATTGGCGTGATGCAGTGCATTTACAGGTAAGAAAGTTATTGGCGGTAGACCTGGGTAGTCACAGTCACCCCTCGAATGCCCCTTTGTGTTGGGCTGACTTTGCTTGTTGGTTAAGTTATCAAATGTGGCTATCGGTACTTGGTGGAAATGGGGTCCTAGAGTAAGGGAAAAGACCCGTGCATGTATTTCGCTTGTCGAGACAGTTTCGACGATGCACAGCAAGATTAATGATGACCGGACATGATGCCGCTGAACATTCCGAGTTCTTTTCTGTGTACGGAGTAGTCCCCTGATGATGAACGCCAGAAAACCCAAGACTCCATTGACGTGGGTCGCGGGAGCTCCGGGGGTGAGGGAATCGTGGGAGTGCGCCCAGGTCAGGGATGTCTTCAGGTTTGGAACCAGGGTGAGTGTTACGCCGTGTTGCTGTACATGAATAGGTAGGTACCTTAGGTAAAGTACCTACTTCACTAGTACCACAGCCAAGACATGCCTCCCGCCCTGTTCCCCAGATTTTGTCGCTTTGGAGGGCTCGCCCTGTCAATGCCGTGAGTATTGGCGGCGGTGTCGGTATCGTAACGCTCCTGTTGGCCCCGTCTTTGGGAACTGGGTTAAGGTGTTCAGGTTCAGTCAAGTTGGGCTGTGAGACGGGGGACTCATCTCATCTCCCTCCTCCTCCTGCTCCTCCTGTTTGCTCCTTCCCTTTAAATAATATCCTTCTCCCTTTATCAGCACGCCTTCTTCCCTTTCCCCGGACTTTAGTTTTGTTTTCATACCTTAGTACTTGCCACCATTTCTCCCGCTTGCCTCGTCTTCAGTCACGGCTGCCATTTACACCATCGGCAAGTCTATGAATCGTTATCTAGGGTATAGTATTTCTTCCATACCTAGGTATTCTCCACCTCCATTCTCTCACTAACAGACTACCAGATATTTCTAGCTATCGAGCTATTCCTTCCATAAAGAGTCCACGTTCTCAACTCGGCCCGAAACATAAATAAATCCTCCTCTCCACTGTCGCGCACTCGTATACACGACATCTACCGGACCAAACGTTCGTCAACGAGTCACCCTGGGGCTAGTATCCATCACATATCCACAACTTACGCAAGCCGTTTTGTTTCTATTCCTGTACGTATTGAATCCCCTACTTAAAATCCAGCTTCAGTTCAAGTTAAAGAGCCTTTCTAATAGCCCAGCTGCATAGACACCTGAACTTTCTTCATACCAAAAAATGCCCGGCTCTCACTCTTCGATTCAGGCTTCGCCTCGTAACATGAGATTGGTCACTTCGCAAGACCTCTACACCAGCATCAACGCTACTCTCTCCACCAAGACCAATCGTCCCTCAACTCCGGTGCACCATATTCAAGAGGATGATTACACCGTTCCCGCACCTCCCCCACCCAGCCCAGTCAGCTTTAGGCCTGAGCATTGGTCCACGCCAAGCCGCCGTTGAGCTGCGAGTCTTATACACAAAGACGTTACACGGCACCCGTAACGCCTCATTCCCCATGCACCCCAAAAACTCTTAGAAAATGGGGCCGGAAATGCAGTGTCTGTGTTCAATGTCATTTTGTTTTCCATTTTGTTGTTCTTGTTATTGGCGTTGTTATTGCGATATTATGCTTGAGCGTGTCGGAGTCTGGGTCGCTGGGAGCGCAATCAAGTAATGGATGGGATGTATGGATAATATTGCTTTGTGACGCAAGCCATCTGGGAGGCTGCATTATTCGGATCAGGGCGTATTGGTTTGACGCAGGGAGCAAGAAAAGGCTACATGGTCATGTTTGGTTCGTGTCTCTTCTAGGGGACTATGAGCATCTCTTAAATGCTTCTGCTTTGGAAATCATCTTTAACGAAGCCGGTGAATCAACGATTTCCGAGGCTCTTGTACTATGAATATGATATTTTGAGAAACATAAAATCCATTTTATGCGTGAAAGTGATATATCTTAGCCTGAGGTTCTATCAGGCTGTAAGCTGGGGACGAAAGCCTGGCTGATTTGCCGGTCTCGTCCAAGTATTGCCCCAGGGTAGTACTGTGATATGTACTTGTGTTCAAGTATAGAACGCTCTGCCTTATGTGTTGAGGGCACAGACAGCCAGGCAGTCAGACCGCCATTCCAATTGGGAGTCTTGAGGGGGAAGGTCTGTATCCGTACTTCAAGGCTACAGTAAGGCACCAAGAGGAAAATACCAAAGTATCCTTGTACTCTAAAGCGTTGACTGGCTGCGTGTCTAGACTGATCCAGACACCGCAAGAACATGGTGAAGGCCCCGCCGGGTTAGAAAACGGGAGCCGAGATACGAAGCGCCGTACAACCTACCTGTTGAAAAGAATTAATCAACCCGTGGCTACCGAGAATGAGCTGGTCACTCGTTTTATGATTGTTGAACAACCATTGTCTCTATTCTATCTAGGTATCTTTGATAAAAGCAGACAAGCTCTCGCAACCAATGCTTGTTCAAGTCCAACCCCGCAAGCCACATTCTAAGTCCCATGGACAGGAAGCTGGGGAAGCCAAGCTTCCTAGACGAAAGACAAATGGAATCGTAAGACTCTGACCAGAGTTAATGGCCACACTGCGACCCTGATGAACTGGGTAAAGCCGGAAGGTGTGACGTGACGTAAGGAGGAGATGAAGGGAGTTAATCGCCGAAAGCAATCGCGTTGCTGTGGTGTGCTGGGCTCGTGCACCACTTTAACTTGAGCCGCTGTTCTGTGGATTCTACTTTACGCGGGATTTACGCGCTGAGACGCGTGAGGACGCGTCGCGGGACCTCTCGTTCCCCTTGACGACGGTGCACATGCCTTCTTTTTGCGGGCATAGCTCCCACTTTCCCAGACATCACTTTGGCACTTCCCTCGCGACTTTCATAATCATTTCATTGCAACTTCCGCGTCTGTGTTCCTTTCTCATCTCAATACTCTTTGTGACTTCCTTATTTGCACAATACCGATTCCCCTCAACTCCATTTCCTTGTTTGCACCTTCTACTCGAAACTGTTTGGTCCCCCGTTCCTGCTTTCGACGACGAAAACAATTGTCCAGGATGCCTCGACCGGCCAGGCGCAACCAAGTTGTGCCTCTTGCCAGCCAGTCCATCGCCAGCTTTACCCGTGTTTCTAAGATCCACACTCCTAACCATGCCGCCAAAAAAATCCCCAGGGAACTTCATTCAACAGCAACCACTAGGAAGCGAAAAGCGGTCGGGGACGAAGAAGTTGTAGATACCAGATCAAAGGCTCGAACGTCTTCCTTTGCTCCGAGTAGTGACGATGAACTTTCCACTCCCGTAAAGCGCGCTTGTCGACGCCAGGAGCCCGTGGTTAACCCAGCTATAAAGGATTCGCCAATTACAAAAGGCAAGCGAACAACCAGGACGACTCCTTCAGGGGCCAGGACGGCGCATAAGCCCATTGGATCGACACCCTTTTCAGAGAACAAAGGGCAAAGCAAGACGGTGCAAACCAAGCTTGACGGCGTATTCAAAAAGCTGAGCAAGCATGAGGTGGAAAAGGACGCGTTGCCTCCGCACCTTGCCGAGCTTGTCGACATGCACAGAGCATTTGTCAGGACTACTATGATTCGATTTGCTCATAACAGAAATAATTCGCCCATTGATATACGCACACTCACTCCACATATCTCGCAGTCCTGGGGTAAGCGTCAGGTCACTATCGAGGACATCCGACGATGCATCGCTATTCAAAGTTCAACTAAGTACAACACTCGATCACCGTTCATGATTACAGACTATGGCCGGGGCAAGATTTGCATTGAGCGTTCCTCTGCTGATATGGCACCCATCAACGAGGAGCGCTTGCTGAAGCAGTTCGAGGTCAATCTACGAACATTGGGCGCTGATCGCTCTTCTGACGACATGGATGTCGACCTCCCCTTGGATAATCTCTCGTTTGACGACCTCCCCCAGGTAGCCATTAAGAATATGGATAACCGAATCAAAGCAAACCCTCTACTCAACAAGGGACAACGTGCGCTATCGGAAATCAAAAGTGGCATCGCTACCAGGCAGCATGTGAAGGAGGCCAAACAAATTACAGCTCATGACAACCCACTTCTCAACCCAGATGGTACCAAGATGAGTCTTCTGGATCGATTACGACTGAAGCAATTGGCCAAAGCCAACGAGCCACTGCCTCCCTCAGGCCCTGAGCTTCAGCGTCGCGCGGCCCTCAACCGTGTCGTAGATGTTGCAGCCACGATTTCAATGCTGAGCCTATCCAATCCGATGTCTCTACCACGACAAGCTTTTACGATGGCAGTTATCCTCGAGAAGCTCAAAGACTCCCTCCGTGTGCCGGTATCCAAGGATGAGGGTGCAACTTGTGTCCGGTTAATTGCAAGTGAGGTAGCCCCTGAATGGCTGCGAATCGTCACCATTGGTGGCAGGGAGAATGTGGTCGTGCAGCGCAACAGTCAACCAGTCGACCGAGTGTTGCAGGAACGTGTACAGAAATTGTTGAGCTGAGAAAGATGATGGAAGAATTAGGGAATGTGTGTTTGGATCTGAATACCCCGTGGAGGAAAGGTTTGCTTTTACCCGAGAGTAGAGGACGTGCATCTACATAAGCATTAAAAGGAGTTGGCGCTGCAGCATTGAATAGCATAGCAAATCTGGGTTTAGACCAGGCATTGAGCATTCTTATTCGTCTATAGAAATGCGACACCAGACAAAAACAAAACTCAAGATTTAGAGCTGTTGCGACTTTTTGAAACCATATTCTATTAAATACGATATAGGTAGTTCTCCTTGGTGCGGAAGCTACACAGAGGTAGGTACTAACCTAGGTAAGAGGTAGGTATAGTACCTGCATCAAAGTAACATCGAGGTACTTGTTGTCCCCGGAATCCTCTCATGGCAGACGTATATTACGCTACCTAGGTTGGGCAGCAAAGATGTACCAAAAGAAATACCTCTTGCTAGAGCTGATTCAATATCATACTAGCAGGTTAGACTCGGAAGATTTTCTGATTTAGTCGGAAAATCGGAAACGTGTTTCTATGTAGCTTCCGAGCATTAGAGGGGACCGAATTGACGGCCGGTAGCCCCCGAATAAAAGTGGACACCGGCGACCGTGGACGGAAGCATCCTTCCGACCCAGCAGACGGCATCCTAAGGCGATGAGCCGACATCTGGGCTATTCAAAGCATCAATTAGGGTTCACCGCACACCCAAAAAAAAAAACCAAAAAAAAAAAACCCATTTAGACTTAAACGTAGGGAATAGAATTAAACGCAGGGAACTGCAATATCGGACAAACCAATGTATATCAAGTAAGGATCACGTAGTTCATTCTGCTGTTAACGGATGTCGGATATCGACGACGTGGGTGGCCGGGAACAGCAGTAGTCCAAGTGGATATTGCAGACACACCGCGTACCGAATCCTTGCGATGATTGATCGATTTAAGCTAGGATAGGATGAAGAAATAAGGAGGGGAAAATCCCATGCCGGAAAATGGCTTTACTGGGATGTGATCAGAGGGTTCATAAGGAACATGTCTGCACATTTATTGTGGAGGACTTTATGCCCGTAACTATATCAATCTTTTGATCTTGGGTGTTGTTGGCTTGTTACCTTGCATAGCATTTCATTCTCTTGTCTCACAAGCTAGCATACTTTTTACCCTTATTCTTCGTTTGGCAATGGGATTGAAAGTACATATTGATCTCAGAGGCCAATGTCAATGTTTGAACCCACGAAAACCACGATGAAGACCTCGCATAAGGAATCTCACAATGAGGCATCATCATCATCGACCATGAGCGACACGGAACTCTCATCACATAGTATAGCTCATGGCCTAATACCTGAAGCCATCAACCGCACAACATCACACATTTCCGGCCACGATGCCTTCGAGCCAGCCGCCACCATTGCGGCTCCTGATAGCGACGAGTCTTACCGAGAAGCAGGTGACGAGATCTTCGACAAGGTATCCAGAAGACGAAAAATTGCCATTGTGGCGGTCTTGTCGTTTGGTGCGTTTCTTTCTCCAATATCAAGTACATCGGTCCTGGCAGCAACACCGGAGGTTGCAGAGACCTATAACACGACCGGAAGCATCATCAATGTGAGCAATGCAGCTTATATGATTGTAATGGCACTGTCTCCTCTATTCTGGGGACCTATGAGTCAAGTCTATGGGAGGCGTCTTGTAAGTACTGCTGGCAGTCGCTGAGTCTTGTTCGAGACTGTCATCACAGAACCAGAAGAGGTTCTACTGACTAGCTTGACGACGATGTTTTCGGATGATCATAGAAACAAAGCATGCTGACACTGTCTAAAGGTAGCCCTATCTTCGTCAGCCATGTTCTTCCTGCTGAGTCTAGCAACTGCACTGGCTCCTGACCTCGCCTCGTTCATAGTCTTTCGGGCCGCTTCTGCGTTTGGCGGAACGGCTTTCATTCTCATCGGCCCGGCATGCATTGGGTAGGTAACTACTTAGCCAACTTTTTCTTTCTATTTTGTTCTCTCCTCGTACTAAGCAAGCAACTCCTCTGGAAGAGGGTTTGGCTCCGGTCTTAGAATTCTAGATTTTGTTGTTGCCAAGTTCAATGTCACGCCGAGCTTGTATAGCTTAGCTATTACATCTTGACTGGCTAGCCCCCAAGTGTTTTGTTGTTCTCCTGGACGACCAAAAGCGTCCGTCTTCTTGTATTTAGCAGATAGTCATAACCAACTCGAAGGACTAGCACTAACATCGAGCAGTGACATATTCCGCCCGATAGAGCGTGGTGCAGCAATGGGCTGGTTCTTGACTGGAACGCTTGTCGGTCCCGCTTTCGGTCCTTTCTTGGGCGGCATCATCGTAACATATTCCTCTTGGAGAAGTATCTTTTGGCTCCAGACAGGACTAGCCGCCGCTGGAGCATTGGGGGTGTACTTCGTCGTATCTGAAACGGCTCACCACCTAAAAATCAACGACCTGAAGACGCTCCCAGGCAAGGAGAGGACGCTCTCTATTCTGAGCATGATTAGTCCGGTGCGAGTGCTGCGGTTGTTCCAGTACTACAACATTGCCCTGGTGGCTGGCGGCAGCGCGTCCCTGACCTGGAATATGTACAGCCTCCTAACACCAATCCGCTATGTTTTGAACCCCCGCTTCAATCTTGAGTCACCACTTCTGTCGGGGTTATTCTACCTGGCGCCGGGCTGTGGCTACGTTGTGGGAACGTTTGTAGGGGGCCATTGGGCGGACCACACGGTGAAGCGTTGGATCAAGAAGCGTGGAGGTATTCGAATACCTGAAGACCGGCTTCGATCGACGCTACCATTCATGGGTGCGATCATACCTGGGAGCATGTTGGTATATGGCTGGACTGTAGACCAAGAAGTTGGCGGTATCCCAGTGCCAGTCATCGCCATGTTCGTCCAGGGTGTTGCGCAGTTGTTCTGCTTTCCCTCGTACAACACATACTGCCTCGATGTGATGCCAGGTCAAGGGGCAGAAGTAGCCGCGACAAACTTCTTTGCTAGATACCTGGTTGGGTGCGTGGCGTCAGCTGTAGTCCTACCAGCAGTAGAAGCCATCGGAATTGGATGGTTCTCAACCATCTCGGCTGCGTACTTGATGGTCTCAGCTTTAGGGACTGTGGCTGCGATTCGATGGGGGAAGGGCTGGCGAGAGAGAACGCAAGCAAGGCTTGAGGGACCAAGGGAGAAAGAGGTCAAAGTGGAACAGGATACGGATACAGGTCGACACAAGGGCGTTCAAGTATCGAAACCCAGTCCGGGGTTCGAGAGGAGTTGTCCAGAACAGCGGAGCCGAGACATTGGCGGCAAGACTGTTTGAAAAGGGATGGGATTGCCTTGTTGATAGTGACAAGGCATGTAGACGTGATTGGTCGGATAGTAGATCAAGCTTTACGACGAGACAAAATTAACCACCGTTGGTGTAGATTTTGAAATGCGGAGAGTGTGAGAGTAAAGTTGAAGCTATTCGTAGTCTGCGAGTATTGGTCTCGTCTAGGCCAACCGAGTGAATATGGTTTGACTTTTAGACTTGGCTCGTTTTGTCAATGATAATTATGATAGGATAGAGGTGACGTCTGTTCATTATTGAGAATGCCATAGCAAGATATATAAAAGCTGTTGCATAGGAGACTGAGCAAAAGATAGAGAGGCCGATATTGTCTTATCAACTCTCGAACTCAACCAATGAACTCTCGGTTGTCACCCCAGCTTCAAGCATCGGTCACTGTAGTATACTGTATAGTAGACCAAGAACCTGGACACCAAGCTTCTCTTTATGCCCTGTGGCTAGCAACGACCACTTCTGAACCACCACCGACAGGTATAACCTAACAATGGTAGCCCGATGGATCGAGGTACGACGATGTTGTTTTGCGGCGTTCTGGAATAGGAACGGCGCAGTAAAGCCAAAAGATGATGGAAATTTAACATTAGACTCAGGCTTTGGCTCGGGCCTGGCTATAGGTTACATGATACCGTACTACCCTAGCCTCAACGTCTTAGCCTGTACCTTGGGCCGCGGGGACGGACAAGGCCGCTTGCTTGTCGGCCGACACGATACGTACGATACACGACTGGTCTGGTATCTTGGTGTCAAGTTTCTTGCGTGCAACGTGCAACGCAACGCTACACAGCATCATAGGTTGCACCCGGACTGGACTGGCCTGGACAGGGGGGATACATAAGATTTGGGGGGAATCCGGCCCGAAAATCAATCTCAGTTGATTAAGGTGAGATGAGATGAGATGAGAGGAGAGGTTCCGGTACGGAGTACAGTACTGTAAATTAAGATGAATTGCTTCGCGCGATAACATGGGGGGAGGCTTGTAGGGGCCAGTCAATTGGTGCGAGGTAACTGGAGGGCACCGCCAGACCCGCCCTATTCGAAATGACCTCCCGCTGCTTTTGAGATTACTCCCCCAAAAAAATGTTGGCCTCTAGTATGAATTGGGTGCACTTGGGGAAATGAGAGTGACCCATCCGGCTTCAGGTCCTTGGGCCATGAATTTGGAACGACATCCCCAGTATCGACCAGATCCTACCCTACTATCAAGAGAGAGAGAAAAAAGAACGTGGCGGATACGACAATGGTTCTTCTCGCAACGACATATGTATTGTCGGCAGTACGGTAGTAACGGTACTAGGTACCCAAATATATAGTAGACCCAACAGCATGGTCAAGGATCAAGTCTTGTCCTGTTTGTCTTTCTCTGCTGAACTGGACTGGACTGGCCCCGTAAGCATAGTCGCCAACGACACGTTACACGGACGAAACACAAGAACGGGGACCCTTGTGGAGCATTGACTATCTCTCCAGCATTAGTATACTGTACTCCGTACTTACGTAGTATGTATATCCTATCCTGGGCCACAGTTATCGTCGATGACTCTCCCAGTTCTCGTCGAACTATACACTACCTAGCAAAGACAAAGATGACAAACAACACGGCCATGGCCTTTTGAGCTAATTAGCAAAATCAGCAACGTGCATCTGTATTGTAAGCAAAAGAAATCCGAGCTGACAGGGCTGGCTGCTGGCTGCAGAACTGGCTCGCTTTCTTCCCTGGCTCCTTTGCACTAAAACGACCAGCTAGTTCGTGTCAGCGAGTGAGCGGCCCCCCTTGGCAATCTCGCCGTTAATTATGGGTCTCTCTCTACGTAGTACAGTAGAACAGCATGTGTTGTCTTTGTCTTTGTTTAGAGGTGCCGTCTGTGGCGTCTATGGCGATGGGGAACAAGGCCGAAAGCTTGGCCAAGAAGCCCGACAGCTCGACCAAACGGTCATGATCATCTCTTGTCATCGACCGAAGAGCAGTTGGCACAAGGCAAAAAAGAACAACAGATCCAGAGTTGACCGGTGGTTGGAATAGAGTCGACGGCGTTGATCCAAGACCGAAACGGGCTGATTTGGTAATCGTGAATGTAAATAGATATCGGTGGCCGATGGTGGGGGTCAGGTCACTCACTACCTACAGTAAGGTAGGTAGGTACCTGTACTATTCTTGTCAACAAGGCGTCGGGCTGGTACACAGCCGATTGCGTCGCAGTGCAAGGCTTTTGCAACTACCCACTGTTACAGAACGAAGCATTGGCATCAATCTCCAACAATTCTCCGTCATCAGTGCCCGCCTTGCTGATGGTTCGAACCATCAACACCAGCGGCGGGATAAGAAATAATTGGAGTAGGCCAAGGGAGGGGACGCGTGGCGGGAGGATCCTCAACCCTCGCCCCTCCAAAACTCTCTGCTCTAGCCTTCAGACGGCACCCGAAGATCGTCTTTCAATGGAAGGGGGCGTGGCCGGGATAAGGCCGGGGTTTGCTTAGCCAAGATGGACGGGCTCTACCGTAGTAGAGACGATTAGCATATACTCCAAGATAAGATGAGATGCCGGTTTGAAGCGACCTCTACGGCGGGTAGTTTCACCGTATTTCTCTTGCTGGCATTTTTGTCAACTTCGATGATGGGGATTTCTGCAGATTGGCAGTCGTGTCTTTTTCGGAAAGCACAAAGAGGAGGGTCACTTTGGATACTCATTTGTCAATCTGACACGCTTATAGTCCATTGAGTTCCAGGCCATGCGCTTCCAGGTGCTCGTCTGAAGATCCAACATCAGTCTTCCTGGCGTTGACTGAGTGGCATTGATAGCCGCCAGACACTTACGAATGATACCTCGGGATGTGACCTGATACATCCTCGTTGCAAAAAAAACAAAAAACCACAAAAGAGAGCCGCACTGGAGCTGGGTACGTGACGATTGACAGACGGCTCAACCCCATAGTCTTGATGCTCAGGCGCCGATCAGGAGTTACAGGACGCGCAACCACGACCACAGCAGACATGGCAATGTTTGAAGTCAACTCCAGCTCCAGCCCTGAAGCGCCAGACGGAGCCACGGCCACGAGAGCCTCTCCCTTCTCTGACAATACAACAAGGGGCGGAATGGCACTCGCTCGTAGACCCATGGGCCGATGGAGCCCCCAGTGCGCTTTCTGGCCGTTTTGATTGGGGACACGAGCAACTAAGCTACTGGGATATGGCGCAATGACAGGGGACACAGGGCTTGGTTCAAGGCTTAGCTGGTAACGATTGTCAGTGATTGTCCTCGATAAACCTCGTCTGTCAGAAGACGGAACGCCTAGTGAAGCATCAGGACCGCGTCTCCACGGTAGCGGCAGACTGCAGTAGAAGTGCCAATCCTGGGGCTTTCACTCCCAGACGCACAACGACGATGCTGTGATGACATTGTTCATGGGGGAAACTGCACTGTTCAGCAGCAACTAACGGTTGCAGCACAAGGCTCATGTTGATTGTTGACACACCTGGAGCTGCAGCTGGTTGATTTGGTTGATCCAAGGCCACTCAATACAGCATGCCAGATCAGCGGGGACTGAGCCGCGTCCAAATCCCTTTAACCGATCCAAGCCAGATGATCCCCGAGGGCTTTTGATATTCGAAAGCTGGTTGGGTGTGAGATATAAATGGCGTTTCTCATTGGAGGTTAACCCCCACCCCCGGCAACACCGTCTCGACGAGCGTTGAGAAGAGGCCCAATCGCTGAGCTCATTAGCACATTTCTGGTGTTGAATATTGAAAGGGAATAGAGGGTTGTGTTTAAGAACCACTTGTTACCGCATCTGGAAGCCCCGGGCTCCATCCTCCAAAGCTTGAATGGAGCCCTGTTCCAGTCTGAATTCTTCGATTTTCTCCATTTGCCTGACCCAAGTTCCTTGTCAGCGAGAACTTGGCTTTGGATGCATAAGGTAAGCTACCTTGCGGGTTTGGTCTCGGACAATAGATGAAGGTACACCTTGCTTGCAGCGTATGCCCACTGCGTCGTTCACCTATCACGAAGTTTCTATATGTAGTAGGTACTAGGTATGGACATCAGCGGGTTTGGTTTGAGTGACCTGAGGCTCCAGTTCGTAGCAGCAGTTTTCTGAGCACAACACAGCCACTGGACTCACCTATTTTCGAGGCGCCAAGCACTGCCCTGCTGTCTAAAGATATGGATTGTACTGGGCTTTTCCAGTTCTTCCATCCCGTCAGCTATTTATTGTTATGTGCCTCCCGGGCTCTCCGGGGCCTGGGGAAGGTTCCTCGCTGCCTGGGTGACGGGCCGCCACCAGATGCGCAGGACCTCAGTTGGGTACAGTAGTAGGTAGTTGGTACAGTATCAGGATCGGCTGAGCTCTGGAATAACACAGTATATTCTCATCGATTAGGTGCCTACCTTCAGCGGCCAGCCCCCAGATTAGTCGTACCTTGGACTCTCGTCGAGATGGGTACCTACTTCGCACCGCACCCCCTTCCGCTGCCTATCCCTCCTGATCCCCTTAGCGGACCCCGTAGCGGGCCCTTCCCCTAGGTACCAGGTAGGTACATGTGTACTGTCCTGTCCTGTCCTGTCCACCACAGACTTCTTTCCTCCCTCGTCCCCCTATCGCCCTCTGCAAGGTCCTGGCCCCGGGCAGGAATAGCAGCCCCTTGTTCCGTGTCCATAATCCCCTGCTCTCGCCTCTCCTGGTCTGGTCTGGTCTGGCTTCGCTTTTTTTTTCTCCCTCCTATCTCTTCTTGGTCAACTTCTTTTCTCTTCTTTCCCCCTCCTTTCTCTCCCCCTCGTCAACGCCTTCGCTCTTCGATCGGTCTGTTCATCACTATCCTCGACGCCGCCTTCTTCTCATCGCGAATTCAACAAGCACCACCCCGTGTTGCTTCAAGTATTTGCCTCGCGTCGCGCGATTGTGCTGTTCAGCCGCCTCGCCTCCTTTTTATCTCACTGCCTCCGTCTCATGACGAGGTAGTACCGTCGTCCGCTCAACTTTCGCTCCTCACCGGACAACATCTTTCGTCGATCTCTCTTTCGAGATATTTCGACGACTGCCAGTCGTTACTTTCAATTGATTTCCCGCCCAGATCCGCCTGTACTTTCAAACCTGTTGAATAAACTCTTCGATGTCGGCCGGCTCCACTACGACTCTCACTCCGTATCTAAGTTAATTTTCGCGACCGCCTGTCTCACCTAGCAGATTTACACATCATACGCATCCGCCGCACAAACTCGCTTCGCGACTCGACATATTCGCGGCCTAAGCGTGCCAGACTCTCCGGCCTAGTATGCAGCGGCGCCATTCAGTCACCATGGCCGCCCGCAACAACAACAATTCGCGAGGCCCCTCGGGCAGGAAGATTGATCCTCTTCTCCCCTACTCCATCATTTCCGAAAAGACCAAGAAGCCTCGACTTCGTATGCGTTCACTCTTCGGTCACTGCCATGCTCGACGAGTATTTACCTGGCTTCTCGGCGTTGCCTTCCTCATCACTCTGATCTTCGTCAAATCAAGAAGTTCGGGCTACAGTGTCGGGAAGATGAGTGGCACCAAGACTCAGCAGCCTATTGCGACTGCTACTGTCGTGAACACGCAGGGCGAAACCGTTGTTATGCTCACTGGCGATATGGATGGTGATGGGAAGCTCGAGACGGTACCCGAGAGCGAGTACGTGACCGCTGATGAGAAGAAGGAAGTTGCAGCGCAACTTGAAAAAATGCCCTGGTTGAGATTTCCTCAGTATGTTGAAAAATCCCGTCATCCTGGGTTGCGTTGCTAATTTTCCCCCCAGCCTCGACGGTTATTTCCATGGCCTGAGAACCATTGTCAGCAAGGCTAACTTGTTGCCCGAATACCCTAATATTACTGAAAAGGCTCCTCTGCCCTCTCCTGCCATGAGCGATCATGTGCCCAAGCCTCAGAAGTACATCCCTTATGATCACGGAAGCGACGTCAAGACTTGTTACCTTGATGCCAAGAAGACGGTTCCCGCCCCTGATCTCTACGCTTACAACGGTGTGCCTCAGCACATGCCTGATCCCGCGATTGGCTCCTATAAACTCCTTGGCCTCAGAGACGATATTTGTTTTGATCGTTTTAGTAGATATGGACCTTATGGACTGGGCTATAGCAGAGCTCAGGGTGGTCTAGATACTGGCTTGGATACCGAGGCCTCCGCCAACGACGCCGTCTGGGCAGAGACCGGAAAGATCAACTACATTGACGTCAATTGGGCTGATGCTCAGGAAGATTGCTACAAAGCCAACAAGCACCGATTCAAGCAGGTCAGCCCTGAAACCCAGGAACTCTCAGAGACCAGCGACAAGAAGGGTCGCATTGCAGTCGTGGTTCGCACATACACTGGCTTCAAGTGGACAGAGCTTGCTGTCCTAAACTTCCGTGCTCTCATTAGCGAACTCTCTCTGCGATCGGGAGGTGAATACCAGGTTCACTTCCTGATGCAGGTGCGAAATATTGATGAGCCTATTTGGTCTGACAAGTGGACTGTGCAGCGCATCATCAACGACAATGTCCCCGCCGAGTTCCGAGGTCTTGTTTCGCTCTGGAGTGAGCCCCAAATGAGACTCATGTATCCCGGTCGATTCGGCGAGACGATCGAGAACCCCAGCGGCGCTGACATTCATGGTATCTATCGTAGCGCCCATTTCCCCCTCCAGGTTTTCGCCATGCAGCACCCCGAATATGAGCACTACTGGAATTGGGAGATGGATATGCGATACCTGGGCAGCTACTACGAGTTCTTCGACCGTCTTGGCAAGTGGGCCAAGGAGCAGCCTCGCACCCTTCTCTGGGAACGCAGCGCTCGCTACTACATCCCCCCTTACCACGGTACCTGGGAGAACTTCTCTCAGACTGTACAGCATGATACTCTCGCCTCTGGTCGCGCTCCCATTTTCGGTCCCTTGTCCTTTGAAGGTAAAGAGCAGCTCCGACATGATGAATGGGGCCAGTCTATGATGCCTCCTTCTTGCAGCTCTGATGCACCCGATAGATCCAAGTGCGGTGTTGGTGAGGAGGCTGATATTATCACCCTCAACCCACTGTTTGACACTGAGCAGTCCGGCTGGGTTTTCTCTGATGACGCCACAGGGTATAAGGCTCCTCCCCCTCGACGATGTGCCATCATCACTGCATCACGTCTCAGCCGCCGTCTACTCATGTCGATGCATGAGGAGGTCTGGCGATACCATCACACCATGTTCTCAGAGATGTTCCCTCCCACCGTTGCTCTGCACCATGGTATGAAGGGAGTGTACGCCCCACATCCTATCTTCCTCGACCGAGCTTGGTATCCTTTCAGCGAAATAGACGCCGCCTTCAACGCCGGTCGCGACCACTCAACATCTGGCCCTGGCAGTCCCTTTGATCAGCTCAACGAGCACAACCACAAGGGCACCAGCTGGTACTTCAACAGCGAGTTCGCTGGTCTTATGTGGCGCCGATGGTTGGGCTATGCCCAGCTGGATGGTCGTGGTAAGCACGGTGGCCGTGCCAACGAGGGACGGGAGCGAGGTGGCAAGACGGAAGAGATGCACGAGAACAGCAGCGGCCGGTTATGTCTTCGTGGTATGCTGGTGCATCCCATCAAGTTCGAGCATCCTTCGGAGAAGCCCTAAACCAAGACACAAAACAAAACCAACTTCTTCAACCTCGTCGCCGTCATGAGCAAGGCGACGCTACTTGTCCAACCTCGACCAGCGCACACGACATAAACCACCACGCACATATGCATTTGCAGGAGCATCTGTACAAATATACCCACGACTACCGAACGGCAAGACATCCGATTCCCAGCACCACGATGAGAGGGGAGATGACGCGAATTCTATGCATCTATTTTATCCAGTTCCTTCCTTTCCCCGGCTTCCATTCCGTTTACGGACCCAGCAAAAATGTCCTAGACCTACCTAGACACATTATTATTTGAACCTTAGCTTACTTGTTTCTTCACCTCCACTGTTTGGGTATTCTCTCCAGCAAGGGGTTTCCAGAACGCTGTCCTAATCAACACCTCTCATCTCGGCTGGGAACCATTCCAGGTTGTCTGCATTTTTTCAAAACAAAAAACCTCTGTTTGTAACTCGTCTGTTTATTCTCTGTTCTCTTTTTTATCAATCAATCAATCAGTGTGGCATGTTGTTTCTGGGTACGAGGCATCCAGGACCAGGCGCGGAAGGGTTCTCCGCCCATGCTACGGGGCGTTCTGGACTGGGGGATTTTGGGAAGACACATGTGAACATGGTGCGACTTGTATAGATTCGATCTAGTATTAGAGTTGGCAGTTTGGTGTGAAATTTTATCTGGGCTTCAAACCAATCCTGAGCCGTGTTGTGCCTTAAGATCGTTGTCGAAACAAGTGATGATTGCCGTTTGTGGTGGCAGAGCTGGGCGTGGTTGGATGGCCAACGTGCAGATAGACGCCTCTTGATGCAGCTGATATTGATTCTTGCCAACGCCTGGCTGACATGGAAGAGGCTGTTTTGATGGTTGCAGATGACGTTTGATGGTTAGACTGTGTTGAGTTGAGAAGACAGAAGTCGGAGTCAACTTTAGCGAGTAAACAAGTGTAGTACTGTGCCCGCCTGCCTTAACCCACGAGGCTGAGTAAAGGACATGATTTTTACCGGAGGCAGGTACCACCACTAACTCTTTGGCTTTCTTACATAGGTACCTAGGTACCTACCCATACATTCACGAATCTAATTGCCTTACCTCTAATGAGAATATTACCTACTACCGACCTACTCAAGCAAGGTAAGGTACTAAGGTAAGGTAGGCATAGTACATTAACCAATTGTCCTAAGTACCCTCGGTACCTGCCAACAACCTGAGTTGATCACTGTTGCAGTTGGTGTCGAAATAGCACATCCATTCACATCAACATTAAATACCAAACGTAAATTGCATATACTTCGTTCCCACTTATTTGATACTCCTTTCCCGTAAGCTAACCGATCATTCACTCTTTCAAAAGCGCCTTCATCCTATCAGCCAAGCCAAATCAATCTCAACGTCCCTGCCCTTGAGGACCCAAAGTAAAAGTATGGACCAAAAACAAAGCCCAAGGCTAGTCATTCAACGCGGTATAAATAAAAAGCGAAATCCGATCGTATCATGGCCAAGCGTCTTTAGCCCCATCCCGCCTTTGTTTCGATCGAGGAAAAGGTAGGGCTGTACTCTACAGACCATGAGAATCAGAGAGCACGCCTCGTCAGTAGGGACGGCGCAAAATGTGCTGGCAGAAACACCCAGGCGCAGCATGAAGAATACAAAATCATCTCCGAGGTATCAAACTCCCCCGACGCCATCAACATTCAAAACCTACAACGCCATCACGCCCAAAGAATGCGAAAATGCGAGCAGGGCTCAAGAGACCAGATAACTCAAACCCGTGTTGCTGAGTAAGCACTTGCGCTTTGTGGTCTTCTTGCCTTTGTTGCTGTGACGTCTCTGATATAGTGTGGTATCGTAAGAAAAACTGAGGTTCCATGAGTCTGCTCGGCGGATTACACACCGGCTCAAATCCCAGGATAGCTTACTTCCTCAGAACAGCATCATAGATACTCACAAGACCAGTGATGGCGGTTCCGGTTAGAATACCCTTGTAACCACCATATATGGCGTTCTCAAGGCGCATGATGGAGAGGTCGTTGAGCAGACCACCAAAGTTGACACCCTGGCCGTATACGACGAACGAAACAAGAGCCTTGACAATACTGAAGGTCAAAGGATCAACGACATAGTCGGCCTGGTTTGGGCGAGGGCGACTGCGCGAATGGGGTGGGCTTGTGGCGCTGAGGTTGAAGAAGTAGCCAGCAAACGAGGGAATGATTACGCTAGTCAAGATCCAGGTCAAGGCGGGAGACCAGAAGCTAGACGTGAGAAGAAGGAACATATCAGGGACATAGACTGGGTAGTCTGATGTGCCGAGGGCGCTGATGGCGGGGATCGTGAAGGCGTAGGCATTACTTAGAACCTCGCGACGAACGTTCCAGAATTCCCAACCTGCGACGCAGAAGAGGATGCTGGTGACGGTGCTAAGCGTGTCGCGTGTCGCATGGCTAACCTCGGTGATACCACTCTCCTCATAAATTGACGAGACACGTTGGCGCACAATGCTCGTCGAGCGATCAACAGCTAGAGCTACATCGGCGGGCGTGGCTGGCAGAGCAATGCGCGACGCGACCTGGGACAAAGTACGGCCAGGAGTCTCGACGAGCGCGGTTGATGTAGCTTGGGGGGAAGAAATATCGTCGCTTCTATGGTTCACAAGATGTTTGTCAGCTGAGGGCTTCAAATCGCGACGCGCGAGGCATTATCGCGGCCAGTACCAGCGCGCCCTGGGCAACACAAGCACGAGACGCGCCAGCAAGACTATGGGTAATAAAAGGCGACTCACTCAGGCGTCACTTCCTCCACGGGCCTTGAGGGCCGTCGTCGAACTACCTTCAGGCCGTCCTCGCGATTCACTTCTCTCTTCACTGGAGATCCCTGTGCCTTGGAGCGACTATTGAAGTAACCAGCAAAGTCGGGGTTGGCGAGAAAGCGCGACGAGTTCTCAATGAGGTAGTTGTCGAGCGCCACGCCGAGGTCATCTTTCTTGTAACCGTCGATACTATAGCAATCCATGTCAGCGCGAAGGAGGCTCTTGACCGCATGGAGGGGTCGTGATGGTAAAGTGGGCGCGTCGCGAAGGCGCATGGACACGACCAGGCGCAAACAATGAGAACAAAGGAAGACAATGTGCCCAAAGTCGTTGGAGATTCTCGCGCGTGCGAACACCGTGTACATCAGTAGATGCATTGTGGAAAGGACGTACTCTTGTAGACCAACAGACTCGGCAAGGGTCTCGAGTTCGCCCTTCTTCTTGGTCTTCAACCAGGAGTTGTACCTATGGTTGGACATGTTAAATAAGTAAATAGAGTCGCGTAAAACGGACGATTTGGTGTGTTTAAGCAGAGGATGCGAACGGCCTTTGTAGTAGTGAATAAATATGTGTGTCGCAAAATGCTAGAAAGCGACAAAAAGTGCGTAAATGAAGCTGATGATGGTGACGAAGAATGGATCTGATACAAGCTCGCTTGTCGTGGTGTTGGGGTTCAGGTTGGATGGGTGATGGTGATGGAGGAAGGGCCGTGTTAATAGTGAGCGGGTCTCTTCCCTTGTTTATGTTTATGTTCCCCCCTCCTTCGTGCCCTCCTTCGATCTGATGGTCCAGGTCCCCGCAGATCTTTTTGGGGAAGGGTGGATGGCCGTGTTCGTGAGCCAAACACCAATGAATAGGTAGGTAGGCAGTAGGCACAATTTCGAGATTTAGCAGGCGCTGATCCACTGAATCTCGTAAATGACGGTCTGGCACAGCGCCTTTTTGAGCTCCAGCTTCTAGGTGGATAGCTAGGCCATCTGACAAATGATCAGAATACTTGCCGCCTGGCTTTTTATTGTTAAAGATGATAAAATGTCTTATTGAAGGCAATTCAGTTAATCTAAAGCCTCAAACACGCCCTATTAACTATTAACTGGATTCTACTATGCTCTAATAATTTTATCACATACATCTTGTCTCTTTTGTTTGTATAACCGCCTTAGAGCTCCTGTTCAATGATAGGATCTGAGTAGCCCATGTCCAGGACCTATTCCTGGTCCTCTGCTAGCAACAACAAGAGAACGCGATCGCGTATTCAATTGTATGACGCAACATATATTAGCAATAGGCTTGTGTACGCGCCGGCTCCGCATTGCATTTATGAAGAGGTTACAGAGTCTGATGAAACATATATCATCAATATATCCATCCAGATCCATCCAGTCACGAGCTCAGCTATACGCCGAAGAGAATCGGTCAGAAACAAACCATGGTATATCGCTATGATATGCTGTGGCCAACCCACGAATCTCTCCCGTCCTCCCTTGGCCAGTGTTACTGGCACGTAATCATCATTTTCAGAGGTGGTCTCTCCTGACTCTGTTGATGCCGTTGTTGAACTTTTGCTCTTTCGACAACATCGTTCAGCGGCCTAGTCGTGGATATCATCCATGTCGTCGTGGAGCCGACTTGGTCGTCCGGGCCAATATCGTGGGTTTCGGTGAACTGATACAGCAACCAACAAAATGATTGTGTTTCTTGGTATCAAATGGCTCTCATCACCGATTGTAATAATATGATCTTAATCAGGAGGCCTTTTCTCCTTCTTCCCT
>JABCKB010000928.1:0-16305 GCA_013184455.1 Fusarium continuum | reverse complement strand
CCCTTCACCCGTGCTAATTCTAAATGCTAGATCTCCGTTAGAGTGGCTACCGCTGCTTTCACCAAGTCGCCCCGCGATCCTACATCCCCCACCGAACTCCCCCACAACCCCACCCCAGGTCGATCGAATCCTTGCCTAGCATGGGCCTAAACGAGGAATTTGACGACCGACAGATTCAAACCGAAGCCGAGCAACAACCATACATACCTTATGAGTATCAGACTGAGAACAATGACTCGTGGGCTGGTGCCTTGCCGGTGAAGCAGGGTCTGTACGACCCTTCTTATGAGAAGGATGCTTGCGGTGTCGGCTTTGCTTGGTGAGTTTGTTCAAAGATAGTTGCAATGGCTTCGCTAATATGTCCTCAGCCACATTAAGGGCAAGCCTAGCCACAAAATTGTCAGTGATGCCCGAAACCTCCTCTGCAATATGACCCACCGTGGTGCTGTGGGTTCTGATGCGCGAGATGGCGATGGTGCTGGTGTCATGACATCTATCCCTCACCGGTTCTTCATCAAGAACTTTGAGAAGGAGGAGGACATTAAGCTGCCTCCACTGGGCCAGTACGCCGTGGGAAACCTGTTCTTTAAGCCCGACGAGGAGACTCTTCAGGAGTCCAAGAGGCAACTGGAAGATGTTGCCGAGTCGCTAGGCCTGCGAGTCCTGGGATGGCGAAGGCCTCCCGTCGATTCGACTCTTCTTGGACCTGCTGCCAAATCGCGTGAGCCCATCATTGCTCAACCTTTTGTTGTCTTGGCTTCCGCCTATGGCACAGGCAATGCTCCCGAGATGACTGACCCTGAGAAGTTTGACGACCGCCTATTTGAGCGACAGCTGTACATTCTTCGAAAGCGTGCTACTCAGAGCATTGGTCTGCACAACTGGTTCTATCTCTGCTCCCTTTCAAACAAGAACATTGTTTACAAGGGCCAGCTTGCTCCCGTTCAGGTTTACTCCTACTACCACGATCTTGTCAACGCCGACTACGAGGCGCACTTTGCTCTGGTGCACTCTCGTTTCTCTACAAACACCTTCCCTTCATGGGATCGTGCTCAGCCTCTACGATGGGCTGCTCACAACGGTGAGATCAACACCCTTCGAGGCAACAAGAACTGGATGCGCGCCCGTGAGGGTGTTATGCAGTCGGATATCTTCAAGGAGGAGCTCGAGCAGATGTACCCTGTTGTCGAGGATGGTGGTTCTGATTCAGCTGCTTTTGACAATGTTCTTGAGCTTCTGACTATCAACGGCGTCCTCTCCCTTCCCGAGGCCGTCATGCTCATGGTCCCCGAGGCCTGGCAGGGCAACCAGCACATGGACCCCAAGAAGGCTGCATTCTACGAGTGGGCTGCTTGCCAGATGGAGCCTTGGGATGGCCCTGCTCTGTTCACCTTTGCCGATGGCCGATACTGCGGCGCGAACCTCGACCGAAATGGTCTTCGACCTTGCCGTTTCTATGTGATGGATGATGACCGAATCATCTGCGCTTCCGAGGTCGGAACTATTCCCGTTGAGCCTGAGACCGTCATCCAGAAGGGTCGTCTCCAGCCTGGCCGTATGCTGTTGGTTGACACACAGGCTGGCCGCATTATTGATGACAAGGAGTTGAAGGAGGCTGTTTCGAGTCGATACGATTTCCGAGCCTGGCTCGATAGTGAATTGATTACTCTGCCCAAAGTTGTTGAGACCTTGGAGCAGGCCCTGGATCTTGCGCCAAAGCTAGATGACAAGGCTATCCAGGCTGATCCCCTACTCCTCTCCTTTGGTTACACTCACGAGCAGGTTAGCTTGCTCCTTGCTCCCATGGCTGCTGATGAGAAGGAAGCCCTGGGTTCCATGGGTAACGATGCTCCCTTGGCTTGCCTCACCCAGGCCCCTCGCCTCCTCTATGACTACTTCCGACAGCTGTTTGCCCAGGTTACCAACCCGCCCATTGATCCCATCCGAGAGTCTATTGTCATGTCTCTTGAGTGCTATGTCGGTCCTCAGGGTAACTTGCTGGAGATGGACCCCTCCCAGTGCGGTCGCCTTCTCCTCCCTAGCCCTATTCTCTCCATCGAGGAGTTTAATGCCGTCAAGAACATGTCTAACAAGTACTCCGAGTGGACCGTCAAAACTATTGATCTGACCTTCCCCAAGAACCAAGGTGTTCAGGGTTATATCAAGCACCTCGACGACATCTGTAACGAGGCTTCTGCTGCCATCGAGGCCCGTGACCGTGTCATTGTCCTGTCCGATCGCAACACCTCAGCTGACCGTGTCCCTGTGTCAGCTGTTCTAGCTTCTGCCATGGTTCATCATCATCTGGTCAGCAACAAATGGCGATCAATGGCTGCTCTCGTTGTCGAGACTGCCGAAGCTCGTGAGGTCCATCACATGTGTGTACTCCTCGGTTATGGTGCTGATGCCGTCAACCCCTACCTTGCCATGGAGTGCATTCTCAAGTTGAATCGCGAGGGCCTTATCAAGAAGAAGACCACCAACGAGACTCTTATCCGTAACTACAAGCACTCCTGTGATGGTGGCATTCTAAAGGTCATGAGCAAGATGGGTATTTCGACTCTTGCCTCTTACAAGGGTGCTCAGATCTTTGAAGTTCTCGGCCTCGACGAGACCGTCGTCGAGCGATGCTTCAGGGGTACTGCCTCACGTATTCAGGGAATGACTTTCGAGCTCATTGCTGAAGATGCTTTCCGATTCCACGAGCGTGGTTTCCCTACCCGATCCAGCATCGGCCCTGCTGGTCTTCCCGAGTCTGGCGAGTACCATTGGCGTGACGGTGGTGAGCCTCATGTCAATGACCCTACATCGATTGCCAACATTCAAGATGCCGTTCGCACCAAGAACGACAAGTCCTACGAGGCTTACTCCCGATCCGAGTATGAGCAGATCAAAAACTGTACTCTTCGTGGTCTCCTTGACTTCAAGTTTGAGGACTGCACTCCCGTCCCCATTGACCAGGTTGAGCCTTGGACTGACATTGTTCGCCGATTCTGCACTGGTGCTATGTCTTATGGTTCTATCTCTATGGAGTCTCACTCTACTCTTGCTGTTGCCATGAACCGACTTGGTGGCAAGTCCAACACTGGTGAAGGTGGTGAGGACCCTGAGCGATCTCAGCGTATGCCCAACGGCGACACTATGCGTTCTGCCATCAAGCAGGTCGCCTCTGGTCGCTTCGGTGTCACCTCTGCCTACCTCGCCGACTCTGATGAGCTTCAGATCAAGATGGCCCAGGGTGCCAAGCCCGGTGAGGGTGGTGAGCTTCCTGGCCACAAGGTGTCTAAATCTATTGCTCGCACCCGTCACTCCACCCCCGGTGTCGGTCTTATCTCGCCTCCTCCTCACCACGACATCTACTCCATTGAGGATCTCAAGCAGCTGATTTACGACCTGAAGTGCTCCAGCCCCCGGTCCCGAGTCTCCGTCAAGCTCGTCTCTGAGGTCGGTGTTGGTATCGTCGCCTCTGGTGTCGCCAAAGCCAAGGCTGACCACATCTTGATCTCTGGTCACGATGGTGGCACTGGTGCCTCCCGATGGACTGGTATCAAGTACGCTGGTCTGCCTTGGGAGCTGGGTTTGGCTGAGACTCATCAGACTCTGGTCCTTAATGATCTTCGTGGCCGTGTTGTTGTCCAGACTGATGGTCAGCTCAAGACTGGCCGCGATGTTGCCCTCGCCTGTCTGCTGGGTGCTGAGGAATGGGGCTTTGCTACTGCTCCTCTTATCGCCATGGGCTGTGTCTTCATGAGAAAATGCCACTTGAACACTTGCCCTGTTGGTATTGCTACTCAGGATCCTGAGCTGCGTAAGAAGTTCCAGGGAACTCCCGAGCATGTCATCAACTTTTTTTACTATGTTGCCAACGAGCTCCGAGCCATCATGGCCCAGCTTGGTTTCCGCACCATCAACGAGATGGTTGGCCATGTCGAGGTCCTTAAGATGCGCGATGACTTGCGAACCAACAAGACGGCCAACATCGATCTGTCTCTCCTCCTGACTCCAGCCCACAAGCTACGACCTGGTGTTGCCACCTTCAACGTCCGAAAGCAGGACCACAAGCTTCACGTACGACTCGACAACAAGCTGATCTCCGAGTCCGAGTTGACTCTTGACAAGGGTCTTCCCTCCAGAATCGAGTGTGACATTGTCAACACTGACCGAGCGATGGGTACCTCCCTTTCCTACCACATCTCCAAGCGATATGGTGAGGCTGGACTGCCCATGGACACTGTCCATGTTAATATCAAGGGCTCCGCTGGTCAGTCCTTCGGTGCTTTCCTCGCTCCTGGTGTCACCCTTGAGCTCGAAGGTGATGCCAACGACTATGTCGGCAAGGGCTTGTCTGGTGGACGTTTGATCATCTACCCTCCTCGTTCTGCCGTCTTCAAGTCTGAGGAGAACATCCTCATCGGTAACACTTGCTTGTACGGTGCCACTACTGGTACTTGCTTCTTCCGTGGTGTTGCTGCTGAGCGTTTCGCTGTCCGAAACTCAGGTGCCACTGCGGTTGTTGAAGGTGTTGGTGACCACGGTTGTGAGTACATGACTGGTGGTCGCGTCGTTGTTCTTGGATCTACTGGCCGCAACTTTGCAGCTGGTATGTCTGGTGGTATCGCCTATATATTGGATGTCCACGGTGATTTCCACTCCAAGCTCAACGGCGAGATGGTTGAGGCTAGCGGCTTAGAGGACCCTGCTGAGATTGCCTTCGTTCGCGGTCTCATCGAGGACCACCATCATTATACCGGATCCGAGCGTGCAGCTCGCATTCTCGTTGACTTCAACCGAGCCCTTCCTCGCTTCGTTAAGGTTCTTCCCGTCGACTACAAGCGTGTTCTTGAGGAGGAGGCTGCTAAGGCTGCCGAGGCTAAGCGTGCTGAGTACAACCTTCCCGCCGTCTCTGGTGTCCAGCACAAGAAGTCGGAGAAGGCCGCCAAGCTCCAGGATCTTGAGGAGGCTGTTGGCGACAACGCTGCCGAGAAGAAGCGTGCCCTCGTGCTCGACAAGACAAGGGGTTTCAAGATGTACAAGCGCCGCCAAGAGAAGTACCGGCCTGTCAACTCTCGTCTCAAGGACTGGGCTGAGCTGAGTTCTCGTCTGGATGAGGATGAGCTCAAGTACCAGTCTGCTCGTTGCATGGACTGTGGTGTTCCCTTCTGCCAGTCTGAGACGGGTTGCCCTATCTCTAACATTATTCCCAAATGGAATGAGCTGGTCTTTCAAAATCAGTGGAAGGATGCTCTCAACCGTCTGCTCATGACCAACAACTTCCCCGAGTTCACTGGTCGTGTCTGCCCTGCTCCTTGCGAGGGTGCTTGTGTTCTGGGCATCAACGAGGATCCCGTTGGTATCAAGTCGATTGAGTGTGCCATCATTGATCGAGGTTTCGAGAAGGGCTGGATGGTTCCTCAGCCACCCAAGGTCCGCACTGGCAAGACTGTCGCAATTATCGGATCCGGTCCTGCCGGTCTCGCAGCTGCTGACCAGCTCAACCGTGCCGGCCACCTTGTCACCGTCTACGAGCGAGCTGACCGTCTCGGTGGTCTTCTCATGTACGGTATCCCCAACATGAAGCTTGACAAGCGCATCGTCAAGCGCCGTACCGACTTCATGGCCGATGAGGGCATCATCTTCAAGACCGGCGTTGCCGTTGGCGAAGAGGGTAATCCCTCGCTCGACGACCTTCGAGCCAGCAACAACGCTGTCGTCATCGCGACCGGTGCTACTGTTGCTCGTGACCTCCCCATCAAGGGCCGACAGCTCGAGGGCATCCACTATGCCATGGAGTTCCTCCACAAGAACACCAAGTCTCTTCTCGACTCCGAGCTTGGCGACAACTCGTACATCTCTGCCAAGGACAAGCACGTTGTTGTCATTGGTGGCGGCGACACTGGTAACGATTGTATCGGAACTTCTCTTCGTCATGGTGCCAAATCCGTCACCAACTTCGAGCTTCTGCCTCAGCCCCCGCCTGAGCGTGCCAACGACAACCCCTGGCCTCAGTGGCCTCGCATCTACCGTGTTGACTACGGTCACACTGAGGTCCGCCAGCACACCGGCAAGGACCCCCGTGAGTACTGCATCATGTCTGAGGAGTTCATGGACGACGGTTCCGGCAAGGTCAAGGGCATCAACACCATCCGCGTGGAGTGGACCAAGTCTCCCAGCGGTGGTTGGGACATGAAGAAGGTCGAGGGTTCTCAGCAGTTCTTCCCTGCCGACATCGTCCTGCTCGCCATGGGTTTCCTCGGCCCCGAGGCCCGTGTTCTCGGTGACGAGATCGAGAAGGACGCTCGCAAGAACGTCAAGACTGCCCCTGGCAAGTACAGCACCAACCTTGAGGGCGTCTTTGCTGCTGGTGACGCCCGCCGCGGTCAATCCCTGATTGTCTGGTAAGTTACCACTTCACATCTATCTACATTGAGAAAACAAAACACTAACATTTATCTCAGGGGTATCAACGAGGGTCGCCAGGCTGCCCGCGAGATTGATCTTTACCTCGAGAAGTACACCAACCTGCCCGTCACTGGTGGTATCACCAAGCGCACTGCGCAGGAGATCTTTAGCCAGATCCAGGTTGCGGCTTAAAATAGAAATTGCATGTTTTTTGATTTTGTATTTTGGGCACAGGAGCAAAGGATACAGGATGATACCATGATTATGGGATCGGTTGTGATAAAAGGAGTGCGTTAAAGGATAATTAGTTTATTAGTTATACCAATTTGAAAGACTGTTGGCTATGGCAGGCTATCAGAATATCTGGTCCAAGGCTTGCTTTGATATCGTGATGCTTATGTGCGAGCTGCTTTGGTTTTGTAGGTACGAAATGCAATGTTGTTGTTGTTGCTGTAAGCCAATGGTTTGGACAAACCTGGGTTAGTACCTCGTGTATGTATGTACGACCCTGTAGTTGAATCGATACGATATTATCCCTTTGAGCGGTACAGCCCTCTCGACGACTCGGGCTCAACCCACAGGCTGAGAAAAAGAAATGTCATTGGTAAGTAGGACAAGGCTGGTCATCAAAGAAGTAAGCATTGTTAGCCTGCAGTATGTATTCTGCATCAACTACGGACAGAGGTTCGAGCAGAAGGTAAAAACAAGGGCAATTTAATGGGGGTTGCTAGGGAGATGATCTTTGCTTCTTTTTGGTTTAGTCGAAAACGTTAGCCAAAAGCTAATTTTCATCATAACGAGCGTGACATGGCACTACAGAAACCTGAATGCGAATATCTTGAGATAATTTCATGCCAAAAAAAGGAGCTCTTAAATTCTTACAAAGAAAAACTACAAAAATTCATTCAGGGTCGCTCACTCTTCTTCACGTGCGTGAATTGAGCCACATGAATGCACGCAACAGCAAGCAGGGATCATAGCGACGGGAATGACATGCACCTAGATTTTAGATGCATCCCATAGCAACACGTGTGTAAGTCACGGCCGCTGATAGGACAATTGGAGACGCACTGCAAGGGTTAAACAGGACCGAGGCGCAACGGGTACTGTACAGTTCAGCCCCTGTATTTTTGTTAGCTCGATACCTGACCGGGACCCCCTGTAAGTCTACTGAAGGCCACTGTAGCCCACTGACAGTTACTGGGTCACCTTCACCTCTTTGGTTAGTTAGGGATCCTTGCCGATCGGCCTCCAATGTCACGAGCTAACAAAAAAACAGGGGTTGGACTGTACATATCAAGCTGCCTGTCGAATCCAGCGGGGCTGTTATGGTTCTGTTTCCCACTGTGGATTAGTTTCAACAGCTGTTTTGAACGGGCATCAACAAAGAGCCGCTGGAAAGCTTGGTACAGGACCCGACAGCTCGCCCGTACTTAGGAGGTAGTGCTTGCTGTGCGGTGCGTTCCTGTGGTAGTGGGGTTCGGGCTCGCGTCCAGTCGGTTATTGCCCAGCCTTTTTTGTTGAAACTGTAACTTATTATCGTACAACCTTGGACAACGAAACACCAAACTTGCTTGGGATTGCCATCTGTCGTGCTTCACTTCCTGCCAGAGTCCATCGTCCTTTTGCCTGTTCGGCAGCTCACCTGTCCCGTCCCGTCCCATTACCATCGCCGAGTCTCGCAGCTTGTCCAACTCGTTCTCGACCGAAGCTCGTTCTGCATCATCATTGTGTCATGCGCTGTCAGTAAAACCATATCGAGTTACTTGTCACTTTGCCCTTGATTGTCTCAGACTTGATATCCCGACTCTTGACTATCCGCTGCACAGCGTCCGACCGGACGCTTCAAACTAACTGGTTCCTTTTGGTTGTGACGTGACGTGACACCTCACTTGCTCTCCGCCCACAATGCGCTTCGGACGGACCCTTCGCGAATCCATCTACCCGCCATGGAAGGACAAGTACATCGACTACGCAAAGCTCAAGAGCTTGCTGAAGGAGGATGTGGCCGACGACGATAACCAATCCTGGACCGAGGAAGACGAGACTCGCTTTTGCGAGGAGATCTTCAACAATCAACTTGAGAAGGTCGCCCAATTCCAGGAGCAGCGCTTCAACGCTCTCAGGGACCGGGTTGACTCTGCTTTTGCGAAGCTCAAGGAACTGGCTCCCGTCGAGTCTTCGGAGGAGGATGGAGCTCCTCAAAAGGGCGAGATCTCGGCTTCCCGTCTGCGCACTCTGGAGTCGGAGCTCGACGAGATCACAAACGAGGTCCGCGAGCTCAAAAAGTACAGCAACATCAACTACACTGGCTTCCTTAAGATCATTAAGAAGCACGATCGTAAGCGAGGAGATCGCTACAAGGTCCGGCCCATGATGCAGTTGAGCCTTTCTCGGCGACCCTTCAACTCTGAGACTGGCTACTCGCCTCTCCTCAACAAGCTCTCCATCATGTACTTTGCCATCCGGCAACAGCTTGAAGAAAGCGGAGAGCAGTTCCCACCCTTGGACCTCGAGTCTCAGGGCGAGACTCACAATGGCGAGCGCTACACAGCCCACAAGTGTAAGTTGGCCTGTGAAATCCCGGTTCAATAATCTACGCATCTTGAATACTAACTGGACTCTAGTCTGGGTCCATCCCGATAACTTGCTCGAGGTCAAGACAGTCATCCTTCGACATCTGCCAGCCCTCGTCTACAGCGAACAATCTGCCAAGGAGCTCGATGGAAGCGATTCGCCATCCATCACCTCTCTATACTTTGACAACAAACAGTTCGAGCTTTATGGTGAAAAGGTTAACCGCCAATCCGAAGCAACCTCTCTACGACTTCGCTGGTACGGGCAACTGGTCAGTCGACCAGAGATATTTGTCGAGGAAAAGACGGTGGATGACAAGGGCAGCAGCCAAGATCTGAAGTTCACTATCAAGGACAAATATGTCAAGTCGTTCGTGGATGGTGACTACAAGACGGAAAAGGCGATTCAGAAGATGAAGAGGCAGAGCTTTGCTCCTGAAAAGATTGAAGAATTCAAGGAGACGGTCGGCACGATACAGAAATATGTCAAGAAAAAGAGCCTCAGCCCTGTTCTGAGGGCCAATTACGTCCGAACCGCGTTCCAGAAGCCCGCCGACGACCGGATTCGTATCGCCATCGATACCGACGTGGCTTTCATACGCGAGGACACTCTTGATAACAGCCGCCCTTGTCGCGATCCGAACGAGTGGCACCGCCTGGACATTGACGACAGCGAGATGACTTATCCCTTTAAGAAGATGAACCAGAGCGAAGTCAACCGTTTCCCCTATGCCCTTCTTGAGATCAAGCTGAAGGAAGATGGACTACGCAAGCGCCCCACCTGGATCGAGGATCTGATGTCTTCTCACCTAGTTCACCCCACACCACGCTTCTCCAAGTTTGTACACGGTATCGCAGTTCTATTTGAGGACTATGTCAACAACTTACCCTTCTGGCTCAGTGACCTCGAGTCAGACATCCGAAAGGACCCCCAGAAGACATTTGAGGAGGAAGAGCAGCGTCGTGCCCAGCGACATGAGGACGTTATGGCCGTAGGAAGTCTGATAGGAGCAGGGGCCAAGTCGGGATCATACAAGCCTACGCAAAGCTCGCCATTGAGCAAGTCGTACCTGGCAGACCGCATGTCAAAGGATTCAATCGCCCAAACTCTCAACAAGCGTACGTCTACTGCCGCGAACGGAGAAGAAAATGGCGAGGGCAGCGCCCAACGCCAGGAGGAACAGCAGAGGTCTTATGGAACCCTCTCTTCTGTCATCCCAGGCTTCTCGCTGTCCAAGTATTCCAAGGCCAAGCGAGCATCCCAACAGCCACTGCCAGAGGGCGTGGTAGCGCCGACGGAGTGGATTAAGAACATGGGTGAGCTCAAGGTTGAGCCCAAGGTTTGGCTCGCCAACGAGCGAACGTTCCTCAAGTGGCAGCATATCTGTATCCTCCAGGGCGGCCTGGCGGTTGGTCTTTACACAGCAGCTGGCGAGAACACAATTGCCTCCGTGATTGGACTTTTGTTTGTCCTGATCGCTATATTTGCGGGAGCCTGGGGATATGCAATGTTGAAGATCCGGCGAACCATGATTCTGGAGCGAAGCGGCAAGGATTTCGACAACATGATTGGACCCATGATCATCAGCGCGTCGTTGATGATTGTACTCGTTCTCAACTTTTTCTTTGCGGTAAGTCCTGCTTGCTGTCTTTTCTGCAGCTGACTGAAACTAATCTGGTTGGCAGTACCGGGAGGCTTATGGACGATTCAATGATGGCAAGAGCGATGGAGGAGAGCTTCTGTCAGAAGATCTCAGGTAGGCTCAAAAACATATGAGCAAAAGAGTTGGAAGGTGTATGATATGTTCACAGAGGTTTTGATAGGATAGGATGGGCGTTGAATGCTGCATACCTTTGGTGTTTTGCATGATTAGCTAGAGAAGGGATTGGCTATTATTAGCATTAGATGCGTTCAAGCGGTTTTTTAAATCACCATGTGCGCTGAGATCTTTGTCAGTGCATCCGTTGTTGAGAGAACCCCTGAGATGCTGCATGTAGGTATGGGTTATGGGTCTGGTGATGCAGGTGTACGAGGAGTGAGAGTGACCTCGGCATGGGTAGATATAGATTCTGTTTCGGCAACCGCTAAAAAGTAAAGGCGTGTGTTGTAATCGCCTCTTTCTATAAGATGCAATTGCACTGATTTCATGCCTAATAAAAACATAGAGTGAATATAAAGAGGGATAAAGATGGCAGCACAAATAAAAGCAAACTACCAAAGGTACCTACTGCGTGCATCCTCACGCTGTGCGTCCCCTCCCGTCGGCTGTGCATTTACTTTTACTTTTACACCTTTCTCTAAAGTCAATATCTTGCAGTTTCCATAGCGACTTTGTTCTTTATTATTAGAACTCCCCTCCACCCTCTAACGTTAAGTACTAAGTTAATCAGTCGACCTTTATCGACTGCCATCCAGGATCATTTCTTAATCCAACATCCCTGCCTGCCTCAACAGCCTCGCTCTCCACGGATTAACCATCTACCCTATCCTACCCTCTCCTACCTATCCATCGCAAATCTCCAGCTGCAAGTCGCGCCACTAAAAAAAGGAACAGGGCGTGGGGTCCCATCCCCCCCTGCTGTTGCGCATTACCTCAAGGCAGCCCAGGGCGTTCTTTTTTCCACGACACGACAGATTTGTTCTTCTCCTTCTTTCTTCTCTTAGTTTCTTGTTCCAAGAGCGGGGGAGATGTCGTCAATCATGTGCAACGTCAAGTCTGCTTGCTAACGGGGAACCTTGTCTGCCTTTGTTCTGAGTTGCAAAACAGCCGACTTTGCTATTAATCCATTCTCTATCCCACTGCATAGCCTAGGCGCCTTATCTTCTAGCCGGTCCGCGCGCCATCTGGCGTCGCGAACACGACTTTGCGACACCAAGCGATTCTACTTCCCTTCTACGCCCTCTCTTATGCGCCTTTTCTGATAATTCAGCTTCTTCTTCTTCTTCTTCTTCTTTTTCGCCAATATCGATAGTCGCCTCGGACTTTCGCTGCGCCTAATGACATCATGACGGATCAGGGCGAAAAGAAGGGTCTCTGGAGCATGCTCCGAAGGGCCAGTACTAGGAGACAGTCGTCCAAACCTCCGGTGCGTATCAGCAACAGTAATGGCTTCTGTTTCTTTTTTGTTTTGTTTTTTGGCGTTTGATTACCCCAGGAACCTCGGTCCATCTGAGCTCTAGCTCTAGCTCTGTTACGTATGGAGCTATAGCTACAGCTACAGCCACAGCTACAGCTCCGATCTCGCTGAGCATCACCAATTCAACATCTTGCTAACTCTACTTTCCCATTCTAGCCAAAGGACCACCTCGAGCCTAAAGAGTATCACCGCCCTCGGCGTGCCAGTAACGGCGATGTTGCCCTTCCGCCCTTCCGCCAAAGCCTCGGTTCTGCTCCCGATCTTACTACCTACGATAACCGCCGCCCCACGACCGCCGAAGATGACTCCCCCAACATGCGCCGCAGGCTGAAGAGAGGACAACCAGAGCCCGAGCTTGAGCCCAGGTCCTCCCCGATCAGATCCAAATCTTCTGGCTTTTTGAACAAGTCTCGCGCCTCCAACGGACGCCCAGTCCGCGCTCGTGAACCTCCCACATCATGGCCACCTTATGGCGTCTCCATTGACGACGAATTACCTCCCCAGCATGCTCTTGAGCTTGTCGCCCGCGGCGCTCCCTCCCACAGGGGTCATAAGCGTCCTATACCGCACCAGCCTGAAGAATTCTACTCCCTTCACACAACGTCTAGCGGCAATCGATCCGATGGCAAGACTTCTGATCACACAGATGTTGCCAACCTTCACGATTCCATGACCCAGCTCATGACCTTGCGTCTACTAGGTCATGGCTATGCAGACTGTCCATGGGAAACGCTCGAACAGCCCAGTTATGCTTTCTTCTTTGGCCATTTACCGGGAACTATCACGCTCAACGAATGGGCCTCCATGTCTAGTGTTCTTCCACCCACCATCTCTCTTCGTGATTCAGGAGTCATCCCCCGACATATGAGTCTTGAGAACATATTCGATCGCTTGCAGGAGCTACGGCATGGCATTGAAGACGACGACGAGTCTCTGCTTTATCGCATCCTTTACAAGCGTATTCTGAGAGACCCCGATAAGTTCCTTAATCCTCATCGAACCCTCGATAAGCAGATTACCGACCTCATTCTTGTCCTTTCGCGTCCGGATTGGATTGACTTTAGTAATCCGCGTAACCAGGTTGCTACCCGCTTCATCTTCGACAGAGGTCAAGAGAACCAGGAGCAATTTCACAAGTTCTTCCACCAGCTTCTCCTCAGTCTTGAGCTCGAGTTGCGCATCCAATCTGATCAACACAGTGACTGGGCAAAGGAAAAGTTGATCTCGCAAATACCCCCGTCGATACAGTGGAATCTGGCTCTGGCCCGTCGTTGGCAGAATTTTGTGCGCGTCGACGATGTTGGTAAGACACCTGAAGAGAGTGAGTAGTGTCCCCAACTTGTGGTATTTCTTGTCGATGTTCTAACGCCCAGTCTAGTTCTTTTCCGGTATAAACTGAAGAAGCGCCAAATCAGGATGCTGAAGCGCTTTGCTCAAATGATGAGATGGCCCAATCTGGCCGATACCCTTGATAATATGAAACAGAAGGACTCGGAATTGGCCTTGGACGAAGTCAGCTCTGATGCATTCGCCTTTTTCAGCGGTCTCGTGCTGCCTGGTGTAAGTTTAAACTACCCCTTACACTTTAACTGTCATTGAAGGAGGTGATTATGTATCTTTTGAATGGAGGCTGACCATTACAGCAAACGTTCCCTTTTCTCATAATGAACACTCTTCTGGACCTTGATCCTGACAGTGCTACTGACAATCTGGCGCTGCTCTCGCACATGCATCCTCACTGCGGTTTTCAGTACAAAAACAGCTACACATATTGGTCGGCTAGCTCCATCGTGGGTAAAGTCCTAGCACCTACGTGCCATGGCGTCGCTGGCTGGATCGGTCCTGCGCGCCCTACTATAGATCTTGATCCAACTCAGATTGCACGGATTCGGAGCCGAAAACCAATACAACGGATGAGTCCTCAAGATGTTGAATCGATGGGAGAGCGCTCTGATCCGCTTGGCCCTCCAGCTGAAGTATATCCCGTGGACGACTATCAGCCGGTGCGCCCGAAAGGCGGTCCCGAAGACGCTATTGATACGGTACGGATAGAGTTGTTAAGTCTCAAAGCGGCGGATCGACCTGAAGATGCATCCCCTACGTCAGGAGTTCCGCGTCTATTTGACGCGACGGTACAATTCGCCATCGATGGGGTATCGTGGCCACTACGGCTCATGTATGATGTGTCATTCTTGGCCGCGTGGCCGTGTTCTGACGGGCCACATCCTCTCTTCTTTGACTACATCTACACGGCGATCCGTGTAGATTCCATCGTCGGAGTGCGGGATTGGGGAGGGTTGTATGGGGGCCCGCAGTTGCATAGTGTGCGATCGAGCCCCGGGCCAGGCATGATGCGAGGGCCGTATAAAGACATGTTCAGTCAGAGCTTCAATCACAGCCACAGCCATGCTCCAATGAACGGGTTCCTTCAGCCCGCCGCCCCCGAAGAAGATGAGAACGACGATGAAAAGGTTCTCGTGGTAGAAGCGTTCGGAGTACGCGACAACGAAGTCTTGGCACGAGCTTGGTGTTCACACTGGGGTCTCAGTGCTGTGGTTGCCGATATCCGGAGAACGTGGTAAGTTGGTGGTGGGAAACAGACAGAAGTGCTTTGGGGACAGTTGCTAACGAGGATGCAGTATGGCATGTGCCATTCGTGAAGCGTACGCGGCAACGCTGACAGTGGTAATCCTGGTAGAAGGCCAAGAGTATCCCAATAATGAATGATGATTTATGAATTATGTATATTTGGTCCCACGCCTAGCAATGGGCTGTGAGAAGGACTGGCGAAGGTGATTCAGGCATGGTCAGGGGAGTTTGTGTTTCAGGGACCAGGGGAAGCAGGAAGAAGCCAAGAGGGCGGAATTGGATGAGGAGCGGTGTGCTGTAAGTAATAGATGTTGAGGTGATGGTGGTTATAGAAACATTTCCTGAGCTTGCTGCTCGGACTCGACAGGGCCGCCTTCGAAAGACGGGAAGAATACGGAGTATTGTCTCATGTGATAGTCGATCTACTGCATATGCATATCCATACTTGTTGGTGCGATATCAGCGCATGAGTTGTGAGAAAGTAGCATTGAGAGAACAAAGCAAGTATAGAACGACTGGCAGTCCTCCACTGGGTGTCCCGCCTTGGGCTGTCAAGGTGACGCTGGCGCTCACCGCACAAGACAAGGCCAAGCAAGTCACAAGATCTCGGTGAAGTTTTGTCAAGCTTCCTATTGGACAATTGACAGACAAGCCATGCACGCATACGGATGAGCCGGATCTGGAATTCCGGACGTCTGGGACAGTTTCAGCATCCCGTGAGTGCGTGGGTAGGCTGTCTGCATGTAGCATTGGCAGGTTGGTTGGGTGCGTACTAAACCGACCCCTTGGGATGATAGGAAATGCCGGATAGGTGATCCTGGTTGAATGTCATGTTTGGATGGTCATCGGACACTATGAGTTTTCTCATGCCCCCGCAGAGGAAGCCGACGCCACATCATATCATCTCACCACCATGAATGTTTGTACGGATAAGGCAGAGAGAATTGCGGAAAGGCGGCGGTGTGCCTACTATGTTTAGGACTGTAGCGTGTAGGTAGGTACTGTACTGTACTTGGGCATGATGCTCCTCGAGACGACAAGGGACGAGGTGGAGAAAGAGCTGCGTGTGGATGCCGATCGAAGGCACCTTTTGGCGAGCTGTGAGTCGCACGGGTCGATCGATGGCTTAGACAATGCTCAAAGTGTGATGGCTAACAGCTAGGCAGTCGTTTAGGGGATAGGAGAGGGCATGTTGTTGGGCTGAGGAGCATCGTCAACAGAATTCTTTGTAGTTTAACGCAAGATAGTGATGAGAAATTCGCAAGTTTTCCCTAGTCTTCAGCTAAGACCATCAGCTCTTTTCCTGAGACGCCCCTGGCAGTCTCATGATTGGTGATCAGACATGAAAGATCAACTCTTATGATCGATCTTATGAGGCCAGGAAGAGGAAAGAGATGATGATAAAAAGTCGTTTGCTTTTTTTGGTCTTGTTTTCTCCTCCGAGTCAACTTTAACCACACACCCCCCCGTCTGCTCTTGTACATAGGTCCTCTGCCATTGCCCATCATGAGTTCTCACGATGGGCAGATCATGAAATCTCCCACTAGCTCCATTGAGTTGAGATGGACTGATAGACCGTTGTGGGTGGCTTGAGGCCCCCCCC
>JABCKB010000927.1:0-29617 GCA_013184455.1 Fusarium continuum | reverse complement strand
GTTCTTACAGCCCGCACCATCTCTAGTTTAGTAGTACTAAGCGACTTGAGCTCCTAATAAACTGCCTTTTTAGGGCCGACAAATGAATTCTTACAAACAGACTAAAAGAGATAGTAGGTTCAGACGCTCTTATGAAGACTTTCGTCATAATGTAACGTGGCCATGTATCAAGATGAGGTTCGGATAGGATGCGAACGGATAAATGGCTTCCTCCCCTATTCACTATTGGATTTTATGCCGAAGATAAAAGCGATAGGTGGACTCAAGTTTCCACTCGCCAGTGAGTCAATCAAGCAACACCAGGCCCTGAGTAACCGTCCATATTTTTCAGGTCCGAAACACCAGGGTCCAGAGCCTCATCGACAAAATCCAAGAACTACATTAACCAGGATGCATGTCTCCACCTGTCATGAGCTCAATAGTCGGATGGCTTATCTTATTTCTTCCAAGTACCTTTAGTGCTCGCACAACCCCCTGTCGAGCCTTACCACATTCTGCTATGACACCGGGTCCATATTGCCAAAACAGGCCGTAGGGGACATCCAGACCTTCAACTGAAACCGCAGGGGATGAACAGCCAAAGGCTCATATACGTATCTACAGCTGCTGATTTTTTTGGCTGCTTGTTGATGTTCACTTCAACACAGTCGAAGCCTTTGAGATTGTCGTTCATTGTACATTCTCTTCTTCAAAACCTTCAGCTCAACATGCGTGCCTTTTCACCATTCACTGCCGCAGGCATCCTTGCTGTGCAAGGCGCGTCTGCTCAGTACGAAGACTGGAAGTTTGGTAATCTTTTCACTTTGGGTCCAGTTAAGAGCGTCATCAAGAAAGCAACCTACACTCTTACTCCCCCTCCTGTTCCGTGCGGAACTCAAGTTGAGAACCCCCTGCGACAACCATGGATGTCTATATGGGTCGGTCTCTCGCAGTCGATCGGTGATCAGAGCGCCGATTTGTTTCAGCCTCTTCTCAACTGGGCTCCTAACAATGAGCAAGAGTGTGTTCACATCAGGATGACAGGGTAGATAAGCGGCTGATGCATATTCCAGGGGCTGCCCTGCACCCAATGACGCTTGGTGTGTTGCCGCCAGCACTTTTGACTGTAAGACACTGCACCAAAACATGCCTTATGCTTGCTGACGTCAACTGCAGCTGGTAATCAGCTTGCCCAACCATATGTCGAGATCCCTAAAGGGACATCGGTTGACTTTGAGAGTGAGTATGACGCCTTGAGATCGACTTCTCACATATAGAGGAATGCTGACAAAACCAGTCGCGTACGAAGATGGCGCTGTCACCCAGGTTGTGTCTATCAATAGCGAAGTTGTATCTCAGCAAACCGATAGTATGTATCAGCTCCATTCTCTTATTTAACACTTCTCTCTAACCAAGACGCTAGGAGATACCGGCGCTGCCCCTCCGACCTATATCTATTCCAGCAACGAATGCTACCTTGGGGCCTGCGGCACGCTCCAGGAGTACAGTAGGTTGAGCATGCGTGCGACCAAAGTGATATATTGCTGACTCGAATTAGGCTGGGATAACTTTACCATCGTTCTCGAAGTGGTCGATCCCGACTTGGCTAATACTCTCACCGTCATAGAAGGTGACTCTACTGAGATGACGACTTCCGATGGTGGCAAGACTTGGCACATTGATTCTATCGCTATTGCGAAAGACTACTTTTATACCGATGGTTCTAAAAAGGAGTGTTCGTAAGATATCCACCGGGAGTAGATTCGGACTTGTATTCACGCATACCCATTTAACATTCGAAGGCGGCCGCAGGATAGTTTGTGGAAGGCATGTTCCACTTTAGCTACCTAGATTTTGGCGTGGCCTTGGTTTAATAACTGCGCAGCTGCCCTATTCTCTGTACTTGTCTTTGAGCCTCGACACCTCTTCGTACAATTCAAGCTCGCAGTTACAATGTAGTTTAGATGTGACATATTCTAGGCCGTGGTATGAATGGTTCAGCTTTGAATTAACTCGATAGTTTCGGAGCAACACTGGCAAGCCTGTATAGTGGTAAAATCAAGACGCTTTGTTTATCCCTCGGGCGAATGGTTTAGTGGTATAATACTCCCTTAGCATGGTTCTTACGAATAATCTGGGAGTGGTCCAGGGTTCGATTCCCTGTTCGTCCAATTTAGGCGGTTGAACTCCGCCATTATACCCTCCTCTTTACTTCTTTTTGCCTTGTTCTACCTACTTCTCACACTGGGGCAGAGGTAACAGTTTATTAGCATTAGTAACTGTAGAGTTCTAGAGGCTTGAAGTAATCGAAGGTTCAACTTTTGTTGTTTCAGCTCGGGAAGGTCGATGAAGTAGCGCCAGAAACCGCCGGATCGGCCTCGAGATGGGCTTAAAATATCTTTCGTCATGGTCTTATCCCATATCGTTAGCCACCCTTTCTATCTCTGCTAATCCCATCTTTTATCCACAGTTTTGGCAACTCTTTTGTAGGAAGTGACGGCAGATCTTGGGATTCCAACAGGAAACCTTTTTGGGTATGTCAGCCTGCGAAGAGCCACAAGTTACACCATTCACCTCTTGTCTATTCATCGACCATACGGGCATTATTGATCCAGGCTTGGTGCACGTGGTATGGGATGCCTCGAAAGACTTTGTGTCCAAATGGCATTCGACTCGAAAGCGTCACTTCTCATAATAGTCCTTCTTTGCAACAAGCAATTGTCCCACCTGCTTTTTACTGCAAGTCTTCTTCTCTTGTTGGCCATTTTTTGACCATGTTTTGGAACACGGTGCTTGGGCTAATAACTACCTAGCCGAGAATCGCTCAAAACCTGCAGAGTATTACAAGTTGATAACATCGTGGACAACGGAGCGCAAAGTACGACATGCTAAAGGTGCAAATGCAGGCTTCTTTTCATGGGCCAATCTTAGAGAGTCAGATACTTCCAAGGCCCAGCTTCACCTGGTGCAACCGCAGCTACAGCAGAGGCCTTTGTCGCTCCCTGGACCAGCTTTGGAGCTGGAAGTAGTGGCTGCTTAAGACTTGTCTATTCGGTTGATATTATAACTCTTGCGGAATAACTGGATAAATTTTGCTGTACTAGAACAAGGTTGTTAGATTGGGTATTGTGGGTAGAACAGGCGGGACGGCTGAATCGGGTGAGAGGGACACGAGAGAGATGCAGTGAAGCTCAAACTACGTTCAAGGAAAGCCCTGCTTTTAAAGCATCCCCCCCCTGTGGCTCGAGGCCAAGACTTTTCCTGAGGCACAGATTTATAATTTCAAACATTCCGCCGATAGCATTTGAAACAAAGCAACGTAGCTCTCTTTTAAGATCATGTTACCTCGGCGTGTAAAACTGCTGTGAACCGCAAGATCAAAGATCGATCATGGGCAGTTAGCATATTCTATCCTAGAGAAACTTAAGATTGGAATTTAGCAGGGTTACCTACACCTGACCCTGATTGCCCCTTGCCTCGAGGTTCAAATATTTTGGTTGAGAGTGGAGCTGCAAAATTATTATAGGTAGGATTTGAAGATTTATTCCCACGCCGTTATTGACGAAGCCTAACTAGGGGATTATGTTATCGATTGTGAGAGTGGCACATACGGGTTGTTTTGACCCAAATCCAATCTGCTATTGATAGCGTTTCATAGACCTTGATCAAAGAGTTCCCTGACGAAACATATAAACCATTCGCGGAAGGGTTGCCTTATAGGTATATAAACTATTATTGTTTAATTTTAATATTAACTATAGACATACGATAAAAAACCCTTCGTTGTTTGCTAGCTGTAAAACCTACGCTACCTATGTTATACAACAATCCAGCAGCAGAGGTTACGAACAGTCTCGTCAAATTCAGTGACTCCCAAACAAAAATTAGTTTGGAAGCGTTATAACAGACATGTATAGGATAGAACTAGATATAGATTCGTCAAGTAAATTTTCGGTCTGAACAGGCAAATGCTTTGTCACCACTTCCCCTCAACTCGTTCTCCTCTCCGCCCGACCTTGTTTACCGGCTTCAAATGTCTTGTTCGCCAGCTTGATCAATATCAAGTGATATTATAAGTGATCTCACCTCAACTGTTTGCGATGTTCGATGTCGGTACATGATCTTCCTTTGTTAGGCTAATCAATAAAGCGCATCCATCTTCTGCGGTCCTCTCATCTCATCCTGTTATCAATTTAATCAAGCACCACAGACAAGACTTCTATTATAACCACTTACAAGAGATCTTATTTTGTAAGCCAACCATGGATCTTCAAAACTCCGAACCAGGGACTGGCAAAGTCCCGCACATTCCACCCGAGCTCTTGATCCGAATCGTGGCCGAGCCCGAGGAAACGAGTTGCTGTTTGATCAACTTGTTGGCCAAGGGCATCATTCAGTGTCAAGGTCTCCAAGACTGGTCAACGGTGATTTATACTCGAGGCAGCTGTGATGAGAATGGCATTTTCACACGTGGCTCGATTGAAGCCCTCCCACTGCACCATCGATGTGTGTTTGGTATTACCCGACCTCGAGACAATCCTGCGATCCCTTACGACTCCTCAGACGACTTGTCCGTCGAGCTCAAACGATGGCATCTTACTCAACGTGTTCTCGTCTTTGACGTTGGACTGAAGGACAATGTCGTGAGTGACTTGGTACGTCTCGTCAAAGAGAAACCTCCATTCCCGGAATTTAATTTGTGCCGATACATAAAAGGCCCAGATTGCAAGTTTGCTTTCCTTGATAAGCAGCTTCTGGAAACAATACCGATCGCAGCAGACGCAGATCCATCACACAGTGCAGTAGATACTAGGTCTGGAGCGTATGCTCACCGAATACGTCCAGATGACCCTGTCCTCGCCTGCCAGAAAATTCGACATATTATGCTGCGGGCTAAATTTACGTCTGATGAGGGTTTCCGCGCCATTGCTAGTGAGCTCCGCACGCACATAGGGCCTCTGGCCGCGGTTTCGCATCCCATTATCATTTCCCTTCTCTGGAATGAGGAGTCCGCCATGGACGAAATGTTGAGTCTGGAGTGGTCTCTCTTGAAAAACCTTGAAACTCTCTGCTTAGACTTGACAACGCTGGATGTAGCATTTAACTTTGCAACACTCAGGCCCCAGTTTGTCAAAATGGGACAACATCTCCGCTTGAAGACGCTGATTCTACTTGGAGTGCCGTGCTTGGCAAAGTTTGATGATCTAGGTGAGGAAGCATGGGTTTCCAAGTTGGAGGATGAGGACTACTGCGTTCCTGACCTTGGCCTAGACCACGCTATTTCTTCTGCAAACACCAAGCCAGGCATGATCTCGGTGCTCAAAGAATGCTTGAGACCAAATGGCCAGATCCATTTTATTGATGATTTGGAACCAGGGCATCCAAATACTGGCCTGGTCCGGTCGACGACATCACCACACTCCATGACTAAGTGTAAGTGTCGCTTCGAAAATCATTCTGAGTTTTAGGCGCTGAACTCTCTACTTTTATCTTGAAACTGGTTTTGTGTTTGGTATGTGGGGATTGACTGTGGGAAGTTATAGATTGGATTGGTTTGAGTCACTACAGAATGGTCTATCAGAAGTTGAGGTTTCCCACTAGCAGCCGCCTAAGAATGTGCGTTTTTCACTTCTCTTTATCACAACCTTCTATCGATTCGGCAATATCGCGGTTCTTGCACGAGGCAAGGAATGCATTTCATTTCCCTCAAGGGAGTGCGCATGAATCACATGGTTGTTTTTGCTATCACAGAATTGGACATGGTAATTCCTAACTTTATTTTTAATTTTTTGGTCTAAAGTGACTTGATACTGATGGTTGACTATCATCTCCCATTACAGACACCATCCATGTTTATGGTGTCTGTGCCACCTTTGACAGGCCAGGAATGTTCTTCTGACTGGGCCCAGTTAAGCTAATCATCCCAGGCTGCAGAATGACGGGCGCGCCAAGCTAGATTCAATGCAACGTAGCTGGGCAAGGTCGTATTTGAGCATTCTTGGAACTCACTGCGAGACTGCGAGTTTAGCCTCGTTTTGATATTTCAATTTTCATTGACATTGTGATACGACAGTCAGCACTACCCGACGAAGGGATACTCAGGATGCCAAATTTAACTTCCGGAGAGGTTTGGCTCCTAGCGCAGCGTTTCATCTATTTTGCCACCTATCAAAGGACACGCAAGAACGACACGAACATAATCTGATGCGGTGTTGTTACACAGCCAGACTTACAAAACCACGTGGCAGCCAACAAAGAACCGCTCTCCTTGAATTGAGCCGTGCTTACTTGCTGCAACAGGCGATAAATCTGCAACTGAGGATGCTATCAGGTTCTGGGTCCGGCATCGACCATGGCGTTGATCAAGGCAGTGCTGCTTTGTCCGCCGATTGACGAGACCGGGCACACCAGAGGATTCAGACTGGCCTGTTACCCCGTATCTGCACCAAAGAGCAATGAGCACAAGGCTATGAATACGTATTTCCTCGCTTTCAATCAGGCCAGCTGAAAATGATCTAGTGATACCGGTGTGTTCAGACTTAAAAAAACCTTGTGATCTTTAAGCTTACAATGCCAAGAAGCAAGCTCGTATCCCAATTTTTCTCTCCCCCTTCCCCCGAGTAAGCCAATCCCCTGGAACTTGTCCGTCCTAGCCGTCACACTGGATAGTTATCCCGAGTCTCCGACGACCCTCGGCCCAGGCTAGGGTTCTAGGAAGCTGACCCTGAGCTGCGCCTTGCGGGTGCAGATTCGCGGAGAGCCCATTTACAACGCCCTAACCCAAACCAGAATGGCTTTGCGACAGGCTGTCAAGTAAAACGTGCTAGTTGGTCGCTTAAATAGACAATATTGGGACACGATAAAGCCTTTGACCTATCAGATTGAAAGAATACAGGCTATTTAATAAGCCAATGCAGAGTAATCTGGCCTGCAGCAACGAGACGCTAGACAGATGAAGGCTCTGATTTGCCACCTCCTGATCTCAGACACTCTTACTCAAGGTCAGTGCGTCTGGAAAGCTGACTTAACTTAGTATGCATAGATCATTGTTCCAAAAGATGAAGAAGCGTGAAGTTGATGACCAGCCGTAGATAACGTGTAATCGAATAGACCAGCCAAGAGGGGATGTTCACCGTGACACATGACTGGAGGATAAGTTCCATTTCTATTTGACTCGCCTCATTTGGAATTTGAAGAAGAAGATTATGAATGAACGGGATTCGCTTGTCATCCTCGGTTAGAAGTGCCTGGCGCAAGCCTTGTATGATATGATCGTGACTATGACCACCTTTAGATGGTATGCACTCGGAAATGCCCCACTGGAATCCTTTATTGACGAAGCGTTATTCACCCAGTGTGCTCCTCCATCGGCTGAGATGAGGATTGGGCTGTAAATTCTTCGAGGAAGCGAGGCCATCACTTCGGCGGCCAACTTCAGAGCCCTGGAGACGCCATGACGGGGTAGGTGATAAGCTGACGATGGCTCAGGTAATTTGGGAAAGGGATCATTTGAGTCCGGATGACGTCGGTAAGCAATCGATCGACACGAAAGTGATTGCCATGAGTTGGATTACGAGAGAAAGGGAAAGAGGGAAAGGGAGACTATTTGAAGGTGATCAGAGTTTTTAATCAAACTCTATATGCCATCAACTGTCCTGACTTTAGGGGAGGCAGAAAAGGGAGGCAGATAAAACCTAGCTGCTTAAAACCCTTTCCAGTCTCCACACAAGATAGCAGAAAATGAGGGAATTTTTTATACAAGGGTGTTGTATGGGCGGAATGTGTACATACAGCACTAGTGTTAGCTCAGGGCATGTTCAGATCTTTCAAGTTCCAGATCCGAAGCGTTGGAGAGACAGGGGGTGATGTCGAACCGAGCTGTGCTCAACAAATAGGCTGAAATTGCAGTCACGTGTCCCCCTGACGCTACTCGAGGCCGTCGTTGCCCGTCAACTAGTCTACTTCTCGCAAGGGCCGAAATATTTGACGTCTCGTCCCTGTCTTTTCAACACCCCCTGACCTGGCCTGGCCTGGCCTAGCCCTACCCTGACCGGACCGGCCGGACCTAGCCTATCTTAGCCACAGGGTTTGCATTTCTGACAGCCACACCATGAGCACCTCACTCATTACACCATCTATACGAAGTCTACGTCTCTGCCAATTTACCAGGTACCACCTCGATTTGGAAGCGCAGACACACAGACCCTCGACCGTTTGGGTACACCCATTCAAACTCCTCGGCCACTGTAAGTCTTTCCTCTTCCAATAGTTCTCCCCGTTCCGTCACCGTAGCGCTCTCAATAGCCTGTGCTAGTGATGTAAGGGGCGGAGATAGATTTACATTGCAAAGCTGGATTTCTCTCTATCCCCCTTGTTGTAGGTAGAAGCAATGTTGCCTGATAAGCTGCAGAGCCATTCGATATGGGATAGTTCTCTTTCGCATGCCTGCTACGGCGTTTTGCGGTGCTGTGATGTAAGACTCTCGGTTACCATGCGACCCTTAGACTTTAACGTTCTAGACCTCAAAGTTAAGCAGGCCTGTCGGTTCCAAATTACACACTCTCTGCTTTCCCCTTGAAATACGAGTTCTGGATCCAAAAGCACAAGCCATTTCGACAAGCTCGTCTGCTCCACTACTTGGCCCGCTTCTGCATGTCCTTGTCTTTGGCTTTTGTGCTCATAAAGCCATTGTTGTCTGTACCTTGACTTTGCTCTGGCTGTGGTCTTCCTCAGAACCACCCAACTTACACGCCACTCATTTATCCCATTGCTTTATTTACGTTCTATTTTCTCTTAATTCTCGTCATTTGAACGACTAAGTCGTAGTCAATCATTAACAATCATGGCAGCTCTGTTGAGGAATCGATTCCTCATCCTTATCTTCACCATTTATATGGTGTCGTATCTTGTCATTTCCGCTTCAGCCGCCCCATCCGAACGAGCAGATATCCCCGGCAAGTACGATGTGGTTATCTACGGCAACACGGTCGCCGCAATAGCGGCTGCTATCCAGACCAAGCGTATGAAGAAGACCGTGGCCATTGTCTTCCCTGGTAGCACGCTGGGCGGCCTCACAACATCGGGCCTAGGCTGGACAGACTCCAAGAACGGAAACTCTATCGGCGGCATTGCCAGAGAGTTCTACAGCAAAGTTTACACCTACTACCAGCAAAGCAATGCATGGAAGCAAGAGACACGCGGAGGATACCTGGGACGAAGGATTGGCGCTCAGCCAGGCCCCGCCATCGATGAGGGTAAGAAAGTTCAGTGGACCTTCGAACCCAAGGTGGCCGAGTACATCCTCGAAAAGTGGGTGAAGGATGGAAAGATCCCTATCTTCCGCAACCAGGCCGTCGATAGGTCTAAGAGTGGCGTGGTTAAGAAGAATGGCCAGATCACGTCTTTCAAGACACTTGCCGGAAATGTCTTTCAGGGAAAGATGTTTATCGATGCCAGCTACGAAGGTGATCTCATGGAGGCAGCAGGCATCTCATATCGTACAGGACGTGAGAGCGTAGACGACTACAACGAGTCAACAGCTGGCTTCCGCCTTGGCGGTCTTGAGCAACTTTCCAAGGTTGATCCATACAAGAAGAAGGGTGACCCAAAGAGCGGTCTCCTTCCAGGTGTCGGACGAGTAGTCAAGAACCCCGATGCCCAGAAAGGCCAGGGTGATCCCTTTCGTCTTCAATCCTACAACTTCCGTCTCAGCCTTACGAGGCAGGCTAGCAACAGAATTCCTTTCACCAAGCCTGCCGACTATGTCGAGTCTCGATATGAGCTTCTCCTGCGCTACTTCGAGTCGGGTTACACAGGCACCCCTTTCACCACCCAGCTAATGCCTAATGTCAAGACTGACACCAATGCCCAGAGCCAGGTCAGCACTGATCTCATTGGAGGTAACTTCGACGACTCATCCAACTACGCGTTATACTCGTACGAGAAGCGCAAGCAAGTCTTTCAACAACACAAGTCTTACACACAGGGCTTCTTCTGGACGGTGGCCAATCACCCTCGCGTTCCTCAATCCCTGCGCACCAGGGTCAAGGCTTGGGGATATGCCAAGGACGAGTGGGTTAAGAACGGTAACTGGCCTTATGAGATCTACATCCGAGAGGGACGTCGTATGGATGGCGGCTACACTATGAGGCAGAGCGACATTCAGTCTCCTCCAGCTCGACCAAACCACAGCATTGGTCAAGGCGCGTACACCCTCGACGTGCACCAGGTCGAGCGCGTGGTCGTTGACGGCAAGATTCGCGATGAGGGCAAAGTACACGTTCCTACATCAGGCCCCTTCAACATTCCTCTTCCCGCTATTCTCCCCAAAGCGAGCGACGCGACCAACTTCCTCAACCCCGTCACGATGAGCGCCACTCACATTGCCTATTCTGCCATCCGCATGGAGCCTACTTACATGATCCTTGGCCAAAGTGCTGCCACTGCGGCATGCCTTGCTATTGATCAGGGAGTCAAGATCCAGGACGTAAATCTTGCCAAGTTGGTTGCAAGACTCAAGGCAGACAAGCAGGTGCTATGAGAGTTTTTCTATTATTGCGTTTATGATACCAACTGTCATTTAATATTAATACACTATGATATAATTGTACATGATGTATCCCAGTGCCGCAGAAAAGCGTGATTCATCATTGATGTGCAACCTCTACACTGAAGCCTTCGTCTACCAACGCCCACCCCCTGATGGCTCGGTTGAAACTAAAATGCGCCTCTGACGGTGTCACAATTTTGCTGGGACTAGCCCAAGTATCGTGGTCCGAGTTCCCGATCACTAGATAAACGATTCAGCTACTAGTGTAGGGCGCTATTCGTTGTAGTAGAGAGTTCAAATTAGCTTTCGGAAGTTTTAGTCCGAGATTTCGATCTCGAACACTGACATTAATAGATCTTGACTGGGTTATGAAATCTCCTGATTTTTACTCCGTACATGTTCTCGTTTTGCATAACCCGCATGTGCTTGTATTGATGGGCAATATCTAATTCATGTACGAAGAACCCGCTTACCAACCTGGGGAGCACACTACCACTCCCATTACACCAGATCCTGCGGAATATTTTGAATCGTTCAAAATTTTACCATAGGAAAGCTTAGCAATTGGCTTGCTCCCGACATACATTAGATACATCTTCGCCACTCTAAGCATCACCAAACTTCTTGCGTTGTTGAAGCTTAACCATCAGCTTTGGTTCCTCTCAAGCAGTGTGGAATCGAACCTCGTAGAACCACTCAAGCTCAGTGTTGACCAAATCCCAATCGTATGCATACACCATTGAGGCGAGTGTTATCTATCTTAACTCTGAATTCAGCCAGGTTAATACCTAGATAGCCCCGAGGGCCGACAGAGAAGGGTCGGCTGGCATTTTTTTTTTTCGATCACCAAATCTATCTTGAATCCATTGTTCTGACATAAATTATCATGGAAGACTGAAAGTATTCGCATCGTGGGACGTAGTCCAAGCATCAGCATATATGACAGTGCCTTTTGATACGTAGTGTCCATACATTATTGCACTAGTACGGAGCACGAAAGACCAAACGAGACCGGTGGAAATATACGAAGGCCTTCTTCAATGACACTATTCAAGTATTCGAGACTACTCATTTACTCTCCAGTAATCTTGTCCACTGACGAAAACCTAGAGCGTATCTCAGCCTGAATGTTGGCCATCTTATCGGGATTCTTGAGCAAAAAGACCGTGACAAATGTCAGCAAGTTTGCTGTAGTTTTAGATCTTAACAAAGCTAGAATCCTGGCTTGTTCTCGCAAGTGGACAATGCCGAGGTTGTCCATTCCTTTTCGAAGAATGCGGGATAAGAAGTTTCTCGATCTCGTGAGTTGCCCAGCTCAACCCGTACGTTTGCCTTCTCTACGGTGAGACTGTTGTCTACTTCCAGCCCTTCCTTGAGTGTTTTTAGTATCGAACAAGTGAAGATAGACTCCGGAATGGAAACACTGTTACAAAAGGAAGAAAGTCCAAGAGAAGCGTTACTTATACGGTCGATTTCCATTGAGAAATTGAATCGAAAGACTCGCTAAGTGTTGAATCGTCCAGAAATGTTAGCCACCACTTCTGGCCATCTTGGTGATACAACGTATCAATAATGTTAAAAGTCAATTAGTAGTAGATGTTGCTGACTGATTCTCACTTAGTGTTGTTGTAATAAATGAACAGAGAATGTCAATGAATTGACTCACAAGAACAGCTAAGAAAAGCGGTCCATGAAAGGCTGAAACTTCCAAAGAGGCTGACAACAGAACTGTTGTCTAATAGTAGTGTTTGGCTTAACTCGAAGGAAGAATGAATGCCAAGAGTCCAAACAGAATCTGGTGAGGAGTGTCGTATCTTCATCAAGGTCTAGAGATCGTGGCGCCTAATGTTTCTGACCCGGTTTCGTGACCTGTTGTGCATATAAGATAGAACTTGCATGGTGCAGTTTCACTACGAACAGCCAAAGATCAGGGATGCGAGGTTTACAAACTGTATACGGAGCCGCGATTTAAGTCGTGACAGAGCCAAACGCGGTCATGAGTAGTTATAAATCACACTCATTTGGTGCCCTATATGTGTTCAGCTCAGCGATCATTCGGGCTGCTCTGGAAAAGCAACTTCTGAGCTTAGTTGTCTCCGGGAAGCAAACTAGATGATGCCAGTCTAGGTACTCTATTTCGGCATAAGAAGATACGTGGGCTAAACCTGTTAACTGAGATTGTCGAAGATCGTCGCCTACATGAATTGAATGTAAGGGGTAGTAAGCACATCTAGGACCACAAAACGTTACTGAAATGCAATAGCTGGTGGCTCATTTTTTTATCTAATAACCTTGTTTATATCTCATTCAGACAGATAAAGGTTATATATTTAAAACTGCTATTTCTTATATGTAATAGGGCACTATGCCTACTACCATTAATAATGTTTTTCTCGTAGGTCTTTATATAATAATGTTGCTTCTTTCTTTCTTTCTTTTGCTTCTTTCTAGTGTTTTGTCCGCTACGATGGGAAAGCGGTTCCGAAAATGGAAGGGCAGCTCTCTTGTCGGCAAGATTTCATCTTTCACACATAGATGAAGGGCTCTTGATATGGCGTTTAACTCCGACATGATACATACGGTCATTGCCTATTAGGCTCTTGATATTGCGAATCGCGGTTTCGACGACTGTTAGCTCGGCACCTAGTAGATTTACCAGTTTCAAGCCTTTATCACGTAAATAAAAACGGTTACTTGCAAAAGCTCAAGTAAATCTGTACTGCGTGCAACTGGCTGGTGATGTCTCTTTCAGTTAGTGATTCAATTCCGATTCGCGGATGTTCAGCACAACATGCATCTATTAGGATTATACTCATTTCTCTCAAAAATATAGCTTCTTATTTATTACACAAGTCCTATCTTTCTAGACTCGTTTCGCTATTAACGATCAAACTGTTGTCGAGTCAATCCTTTTCTTTCATGAGAACGTCCTCATCCATGCTTCAAGATGATAACTTACGACTCTAGACGTCGCAGAATTAGCATCTCGATCGTTCTCGTTTTAAAGGTAATCAACCAACAGCGGGCCTATGTGATTCACATTATAAGGGGATTGACCAACGACACCCCTGACCACAACGGCTAACAAAGTTTATATATGTCATCTTGTCAATATTGACTCAACCTGCGAATCTCGACCATCCCATCTCGAATTGCAACAACGAGCTTCATTCTGGAGTGCAACACTCTTGCATTTTGCTCTCTTTTTGCTCATGTCGAAGCTAGGGCAGCGACCCCAATACACCGCTTGAGGATAACATGCTGAACCACCTGACTTCAGAGTGGTGCTATTTTCTATTTTCCTTTTTTGCCCTGCATATCTACTGAAGATTGTGGAGGACACGATGTCTACGGTGTGCTTAACACAACCTAAAACTGACGGCCGGCTACAATGACGACAAGTCTTCGACAACTTCTGCAACTTCAGCTGTCTCGGCTTTCACCACTTCGAACTCCCTCTTGGCGGCCTTGTAAACTCATTGCGAGCAAGCCTCTACAATTGAAGATTTGATCAACAATGGCACTGCTCCATTGACAACTAGTCCAACTTCATCAACTGCCACTAACCACGCTTCACGTAGGCTCTCTAGCCCAACTGGTCAGGCTGCCAGGCTGCTTCAAGTGCTACTATAGAGTTGGGATTTTGCAGCATGGAAAGAATCTGATGCCTTGACGTGAAGCATTTGGTAAGCTTTTAATCGAAAAGGAAATTCGTGAGAATGGGCACGCTGCAGTGCCCTACATCAAGCATCTAGAGGGTGGTCTTTGACCTAAAGTGCACTCGAGTGAGGTTCATCTTCGTATCTAAGCTCGACACTTGGACATTCACCGGTCGAGAAGTTCTTATGTTGCACAATTGGAGGAAGTGAACAGCACTTAGAAGCCCAGAAATATGGTGCGCATGCTTCATTGTTGGATGCCTGATCAGCAGGCATTTATACACAGCGACTTTTTGACTAAGGAAAATCGCCAATGGCCCAATGAACCAACCACCTGGAGAAAAGTAGGATATCTTTTTTCCTTCCTTTTTATTTCTCATAGCTGCCCATTTAACAGTGCGACAATCTGATCTCGTTTCGGAGGAACGGAATGGGCATCGCCATCGTCGGGTTCATGACCAAAGTTTCGCAATAGCTCTAAAGTTCGACCGCTAGAAATTAGTGGCATGTCCTTAAGAACTTCAGGGTGACAAATTTGTGGAACGGCCGAATACTAAGCATGGACAGAGCCGTTTTGGGATTTCCTTCAAGCGCATTTGACGATATTTCCACCACGTATAGATATAATCAAGGACTCCAGGGGCAGTTGATGATGGCACAATTTGACTGTTTAAAGATATAATTCCTCGCGTAGGGAAATGTGATGGGTGAAAGGCGGTCTGGAAGATCAGTAATAATAGTCAAGTTCTCAAAGATATTGGTAGTTGTATCTCTCAAGTCTTGGACAGTGGTCTATTGCCAGAACAGTTGGCAAGCCGGCAGGTTTCACTCAAGAAACGCTCTCTCCCAATCGGTCAACTGGCGGACCGTGAAACATTCATATTTTAAAGTACCAAAATTGGTCAAGGGCAAATAAAAGATCGCCATGGACCTTGATCAAGAAAATTACGCAACCTTTGCTCTTAACTATCATAGTTCTCTCCTGCATTATTCAGACCTACATCTCAAAATAGAGATCATAGTGCTTGCTGCATCCTGGATTGAAGCCAGCACTGCATCCAGGGCACCGATTATTACTCCCAAGGTACTCTCTGATAGTGAGTTCTCGATGGCAAATGCCACATAATACTGCCAGCTCATCCCGCTCCGACTTGTGCCAGACTTGAGATGTATGGTCTGCGAGTTCGTGATGGCAGCTTATACATGCGTAATATTGCTTGCAGCATCTGTGTCGGATAGCGATGATGTCAAGATCCGACGACCAATGGGAACATTGAAGCTTTGGGCTGGTGTTGACCCCTTGAACAGTAGGCGAGTCTGACGAGGGTAGTTTTGGTGGTTGGGCGTGTTGCGGCATTTAAAGAGGGGTTCGCCAAGAACAGGTTGGAGGATGACGAGGTTGATGTTGAGGGACAGCCAAAGCTCGACCAGAATCGTACGTCGAGTGATTGTATTTTGGTGAAAGACTTGTCTATGATAGCGATCAACAGGTATACGCTGAGTAGAGAAAGAGCCTGGAAGGATTGAAATCCGAAAGCTGGTCGAGTGGAGGTGATGGCAAATGTTAGTGCAATACTACGGTAGTGAGACGTTGGCACTGTAAGAGAAGCTAATGGTAATGTCATTTTCCTGCGCTATCTCGTACCATCACTCAGAATGCTCATCGTCTACTTCGTGGCACTCCCGCTGGCTACACAACTATAAAGACTTTTCTGCATCTTCGAAAATTAAACAGTGGGCAGCCTTCAGATGTATCACTATTGCCCAATGATTCGCGCATCAATCATGTTTCGTCACCAATCCAACGATTCGACCGACAGATTTGCGCCGGTTCTACCCATTGTTCAATAAGACATAGAACATTATACGTAGTCTGCAAGACTATCTCTAGAACTTTCAAGGAATTTTAAATTCTAGTCTACATTGCCAATAGACTTCACGAGAACTATAAAAAGCTGCAGTGGTGTCTGACAAACTACAGTCGTTTGCCGTCCGTTAGGTGAGACTGCAGGTTTGTGGAATTTGACATACATACTGCTCCTTCAAGTTACCGGTAGATCAGGCTGGTGAAAGACGGTCAGCATTCTTGATCAAAATTAAAGCTAAATTCCAAGCACTCATTAGATTGCGGGTTTAGCTCAGTTGGGAGAGCGTCAGACTGAAGCCAAACTTCAGGAATTGATATCTGAAGGTCGTGTGTTCGATCCACACAAACCGCAATGTTCGTCTTTTTGCTCTTTCTTTTCTTTACACATCCAAGGGGCGCTCGAAAGAATGTCCCAGAACTCATCTTGGAGCTAGACAAATAAATTGCGATTTCTACGAGGCTTTTATATATATGGGGTTGTAAACAAATCTTGCCAGACATTTGAAACTTAGCTTTGTTTCTAAGACTCTCGTCGTAACGCAGCAGTCTCGAATTTATGCTGTGGGGACTCCCGTGTTGGCAAAGTCAGACGGCGATAACATATGGGTAATCTCCATGGACGTCTTGAAGACTAGATCGATCACCATCCAACGCAGATCTACAAGCGGTTTTTTGCCGTACAATCTTGTTTCCGCTCATCAATGACTGCCAATCTGACCCTCTACACGCAGTCGTACAGCAATAGTTACGAGATGGCGTAAACTTTAGAAGCGAGAGAAGCGTTCCTAAAGTGCGCGTCATCATGATTAAGCAACTCAAAGACGAATCCGCTTCCGGCTGTTGGGGTCGTAGATAGAAGTTGTACTCTGTATCTGTAAAGCGAATGGACGTGTTCACCTCATCACCTTCCACTATACCCTGTGAGCCATCACAACCAGTACCTCTTGACGATGGAAAGCTATGACCTAAGGCTTTGTACGCCATTCTAAAGCGGCGTCTCTAATTTCTGTAACTTCCAGCATACAGAGAGAGCTGCTGCCGGGATAACCGCATCGACCAACTCTAAACTTAAGCATTTTGCAGTTCGACACCAATTACAAAGGAATCCCCTGCGATCTGACTCAGCTTGAGCTGATGTTTTCAGACGTGACGCGCGTTCCACTTTTGAGCCATCGTCGACAAGAGTAAAGTCAAATGAGTGCAGCCATCACTTATGTTTCAGCTACAGCAAATTGATACTGTATGCACCAAGCTTCCATGACGGGATGTCCAAGAGCTTATCCCACGGATTTGAGACGCAGACTCCAAATGCCACATGCCAGGATGGGACTGCTTGCCCCAGAGCCGACGTTCACCATTTTGGCCACCTGGGAGAAGATCATTCGAATCATTCGAATCATTCGGAGATATTCTTCCAGGTATAATAAATGGAGTTTCCCGCTGCATGAGGGTTCATCCCAACTCCTGCCCTTGAACAAACCAGAGCGTTGGAAACTGTCCTCCGTCGGAAACCCCATTGACTAGTGGAAGCTAATTTCACAGCTCGACAAGCCACCCGTGCTCGCCCTGCCGATCGACGCCTACCCCTCCCAGAGTGAAGTCATGATGAGTGCCCAAGTCTGACAGTAATCTCGGGAAGATCAATTGGGTTTACGCCATTGTCGATGGAGTTAACCGCTGCATCTACCAGAACCAGAGGCAAAGCGAACAATTGTATCGAAGGCGGCACCCGCAACCTCATCTACGTTTTCAGTCGTGTTAGAATAATGGAGTTATTCGATAGTTAGGGATGTAGAGCTAGGAATTTTATAGCTTATAACTTTGTAAGGCTGACAAGAAATCTTAGAGAAAATACTGAGTCACTTACCTTGCTTCAGATCTAAACTAAAACGCCAAGGCGTCAGTGAATACGATGCACCCATCAAAATACAATTGACCAATTGAGTCAGCATAATGATGGTCGGAAGATGGAGTTGTCTCGACTATGCTTCACGAACTGGACTTTGGTTATTTGATTGTTTAGAAGAATGAAATTCACGCAATAGTCAAAGTTGCCCTTCTTGATATCTCCTAGAGATTATCACTTCACGGTTAATATATATTCAAAACAATAAACATCTTTACATCTCCATGTCCAGAGATCTGCTGTGGCTAGCACTTTGGTGGCTCCGAATCGAATGGCAAGCTCCGAGTTCCGAAGCCAGGAGAATGGCTGCGACCTGAGATAATGCTACCATTGAACCTTGAGCTTGAGCTTGAATTTCAAGCAAACAAAAGCTTGGACCACTACTGCATGTAGGAGCCTTTCCATATCCTCAAACGGCCATCTCACGCACGTGGTGGCTCACTCCAGATCGCGATGTCCACCACACCCTCTGCAACCCGCGAAACTATACGTCGGGTTTTCTATATAAACTGACAACGGTCCATCGTGCTTTCAAAATCTTTAGAGCTGAGGACCTCACAGTCGCTATTCCCGCCACTCTTTGCTCGTGCCGCAATTTCTACAGCATCCACGAACTCTGGCAGATCAAACCCTGTACGGCCACCGGACGACATTATCTTGTTCTCGACAGTATCAATTCGATCAAACATGAAGTCCCTCTTCCTTTTTGTTACTACCTTCCTTTCCGCCTCGATTCTGGCGCAGACCACTGCACAGGGCGGCGCGCAAGGCCCTGTTCTGCCCCAATGCGCAGTAAGTAGAACCACCACAGCTGGGCTAGACCTGTTAGTCTTGACTAACTCACGAAACAGCAACCGTGTGCTTTGAAAGCTATTCAGAACAGCAACTGCGGGTCTAGCGACCCTTCTTGTGTCTGCAAAACGCCAGGTTTTGCCGCGGCATATGTCAGCTGTGTCAATACTAACTGCAACCCCACTGACGCTGCTGGTACAATCCCTCGTTATCCCAAGAAGTCATCATGTTCTAATTTTACATAGCTGCAATCAAGACGGGTCTTCAGATTTGTACCGCGGCTGGCGTCACTCTTGGGCCCGTCTCCGGAGTACCCAGTGCTACGGCAGCCGGATCAGCCTCGCAGCCTTACGCACCCTCTTCTGCGCCCGTCGTTCCCCCACCACCGGTTGTAAGTCTCTATCCTCTAGTAACAGATGTGATCCCTGACTAGGGTATACAAAGGTTCCTACTCGGCCCTCAACGGCGACTGTAGCTACGCCAACTGCTCCTGCCCCTGTACCAGCGACACCTGTCCCGACTGCGGGTGCAGGAATGTCAAACGCGTACAGCGCTGGCTTGGTCTCTTTCGGACTGGCTTGGGCCTCGATCATGTTCTTGCTCTTTCTGATCTAAGGTAAGCGCCAGTTATAAAGGGGAGAAGGTGGATCGTTGAACAGGTTTCTACTTGCTAGGAAATGGCTACTATTATAATTAATATTTCACGAAGTCATAATGAAATAGTTACAACAGTTGATGACTTGTGCTTCCAGAGTGCCACACAACTAAATAGGGGACTCCCCCACAAAGCTGCCCATGGCTAGCGTTACGCCTTCGGTACCACTCAAATCTCATTAGGATAACAGAGGTGATCTTGGGAGAGTTGTAACATTAGTGGCGCAGTAATCTGCTGTGAGGACTGGTTCCAAACCCTCCCAGAAGAGTAATTCACACCGGTCTAGTAAGCAACACGGTCCTTTACCAGAGCTCTTACTCCTTCGCATTAGAATGACTACTTTTTCTGCTTGCATTGTACCTGTATCAAGGAAAGGCATTGCATGGTGATGTTACTATACTTGACACAAATACGAGTGTAGTATTTCCAAGAAATAGGCTGTGCTGACTGCGAGCTACGATGGGTCCCTGTAGACGAATCGTCTTGAGAATTTATGCGGATCAAACTATTGTCAGGATGACTTTGAATCCGAATCGACTTTGTGCTGAACCAAAAAAACCATGTTCTTTATTGTTGATCATGCAGTAAGAAGAAGGAACTTTGTTTCAAATTCTTGAGATTGCGCACTTAGATAGCTAGCTAGACTAGAGCGACTCGTAGTTATCCATATATTCTCCTCAAACTCGTCAAGGTACCCAAGATGTAGTTTAACAGATATCTAGGGGTTGGCTGAGTTAACAAAAATGGCAGCGTCTTTGGTCTTATTGGCTTGTTTCTTGAGCTTTACTTTTAACTTGTTCTCGTAGCCTACAAGGGCCAATGCATACGAATGATGATATGATTGTGCTGTTCGTAGTCAGCAAGCAGTCTTGACATCTTCAGTTCTTGAGGGGCAAAGAATAGAACATGATTGCAAGGTTACCGCGAACAGTTTTCCAGCTGAACAACTAAGGCCTATCTTAGGTAGACTGAAGAAAGACAAGTTTAGTCTATCCCCATGTTGTAAAGAGTTGCCGGTTGCTCAGGCTTTGATATTGTAGCTGGAGCCTGGGGCGAGTGATAGTCACGTGCCTGCATCGCCGCACGTGCCACATTGGCCCTTTCTCACTCATTTTAAGCCTGGGCTGGGCTTGTTGTGATGCCTCTCCTCCACACGCACGCAACTCTGGCTCTTCTCTCGTCTCTTCTCGTTGATGACTCTACCGCCTCACGAAGATTCTATTTATGTTAGACATCTCCGCCAACATGGCCCAGCCTCGCGAGGTGCCCGCCTCATCACCATCACCCTCACCATCACAAACTCCCACTACTACTGCCACTGCCGAGCACAACGACCACGCTCAATGGCCCGACAACTGCGATGTCTCGAGTCGTCAAATCCGCTCTGTTGAGCGCATCGAAACAGCCGTCGGCCTGAAGCCTTGGGAGTGGTTGGCCGAGTTCCCTCCAAAGCACTAGGGATGCACTTTGCTGGGATCTCTGGCCATGATCACTGAACACGCCAACGCGAATCCTCAAGTCAGCATCAACGAAGTCAAGGAATGTCTTCGCCAGTCCGTTACATCTCGTGCAGCTGAAGCTGGACATGGTGAACCTCCAGCACTCCGCTTGAGCGATGTCAACTCCGCCAAGAAGAAGTTTGTCGATCCCAGGTTCAAGCCCAAGCGCAAGAGCCGAGGCGGTCCGAGGATGCCCGGTCCTGGACACAATGACGAGAATGACCAAGAAGACGTCGACTCCAGCATCGAGGAAACCAACACCGCTGGTCAATCTGTAGCGCAGCGGAACAGACCCGCCATAGACCAGATACAAGCTACCGATGATGAGGATGAAGATGAAGACGAGGATGAGCTTGCGAACGATGTCACTCATCAACGCCCTTTCTCGAAGCCTACAGGATCTAGGTTTCTCGTTGCCATCCAGTCAAGGAAGCACTTCAGTGTCCCCTCGAACCCTGAGGCTATCCCAGACAGTGCCACCGTCAGCAACCCGGTCATGTCACTGACAGCTTCTTCTCCCTCTACTTCCCACAAACGAGAGCGCTCGGTCACGCCTGTCGCCTTTGATCAGCCCAACAAACGCCTCCGCAGTGACGATACCTCATCTCATCAGGCGACTGCTCCGCTGACACCAAACATAGCTTCAACCCCCAATCAAGTAAGTCACAGCAGTGTTTGACAACGAAAATTTCTCATGAGGTGATAGGATGGTTACAGCGGAGAACTGCACGACGCTGCCAAAGTCTTCCACCAGCACCTTGCCCGCCACGTTCAAGACCTAGGCACACAGCATGACGAAAAGGTCAAGGAACTGAACCACTTTCAACAATCTCTTCACCGGCGAATCGAAGCTCATCAGCAGCACATTGCACATCACCGTGTCACGCAGGCTAACTTCTTTGCGGCCGAGAGGAAGGTCGGCAACTTGCGGGACGAGAACAAGAAATTGTTGACTTGCCAAAAGACCCTCGATGAAGCCAAGGATATGTGGATGCAGATCTCCCCGCAGAAGTTCGAGGCGCTCGAGCAAGATCACCGCGCGCAGATGTCTGCCAGCCTCGTCGCTCTACAAGAAGCCGAGTCTCAGCTTGACTCCGCCAGATCCGCTCTTGAAGATTCCGAGAACGCTGCTCGCCCTGGACTCCTTTTGATGAAGGAAGCAAAGCCTCAGCTTGACGGGATGAAAGTGACTACTGGGAAGCTTGCCAAGTGTAAGATGCATGCCGATTTTATCCGACTCTTGGTTAAAACTGGCCCTTCTTCAATTGCCACACTTGAGAGTGTGCTGCAGACCAAGGACGTGTCCCTCAAAGATGTGACCGCAAAAATATTGCAGGATGCAAGCAGTATTCTCCCATCAAACACGCTGGCTATCTGAGTTATTCCAGCATCATCTGCAACGTTGAGAGTAAATCGGGGCCTGCATAGGTTTATTGGCATGCTGGGTACGATAACGACGGATTGTCTGGGGGTCCTTGTTAATATGAAAGAGTTATGCGACATTGCCTTTTGGACGAAGAGCTTGCGTCCTGTTAAGTGTCTTGTGATTGGCATTGGTACAGAGCCTAATGGCTCTATGAGTGGTTTTGTATGCCTGCGCCCTGACATGTATTTATAAGGAAGAAGTTACTGTGAACGAGTACTCGAAAGGAAAGATACAGCAGGAGAATGAGGTTCATGAGTGAATGGGCCTGCGAGATTGAGATGAAAGGGCCTGATCAAGTAATTTTACCCTTGTTTATGGAAAGGAGGATTTCATATGCTAAACTGAATCTCTAGAGCCCCAGCACAAGCCTTCTGTCTGAGGTCTGATATCTCTGGTAATTTATAAATGCTGACAGAGGCTCCGGTGGCTGAAATCGTACTTTCAATACAAGTAATTGACACTGCATTTGCCAACCGTCTCCCGCTGCTCTATCGCCCGTTCCTCTACGATGAATCATGCCCGATCTTATCTCTTGATTCATTATATAGTCTGTGAGAATTGAACTGAGAAAGCCAAGTAGAAGCAAAGAATGTTATTCAAAGTCGTGCAGCAGGCGTTCGGCTGGGATCGACATCTGCCTTTGCTTTCTCTCGAAGCATTCGTCTGAGGATCTTGCCAGACTGGAAACACCAATATCGTTAGAAAAGATCGCTGGCTGGCTGTTGTAGGCAGGGATGACTCACTGGGTTCTTTGGGATCATATCCACGAATGCAGCACCGCCCCTGAGCCACTTGTACTTGGCCACTCTGGCTTCCATCCAGTCCACCACTTGCTTCTCACTGAGCTGGGATCCTTTAGTCTTGACGATGTATGCTCGAGGGACTTCATCCTGTTGGTAAGGAACACCAACCACAGCAGCATCTGCTATCTCGGGATGATCCAGGAGCACCGCTTCCAGTTCGGCCGGTGCGACTTGATTGCCCTTGACCTTGATCAATTCCTTGATTCTGTCCACGATATGAAAGATGGCTCCAGTATCAAAAGACTCGACGAAGGCGATATCGCCGGTCTTCAGCCATCTTGTACCGTCTTGGTCGACATGAATGGTGGAGTCTGTGGCGCTTGCGTTTTGCCAATATCCCTTCATCAACGTCGGACCCGTGACCCAAAGCTCACCACGCTCCTCTGGCTTCTCCACCATCGTCTGACCGTCCAGATGCATGATCTTTGCAGAACAGTTAGGTGCCAGCTCTCCTACTGCAGCAGGGTTACAGAGAACACGAGGGTCCCAAGTCAGGCAGGTGCATGTCACTTCTGTCATGCCCCAGCCCTGCTTCACATTGACGCTTTGGTCTTGCCACAGTCTCTCCACACCTTGGGCGAGTTCACGACTAAGAGGTGCCGCGCCAGAGTTGACCCGCTTGACACTGCTGATGTCGTACTTCTTGACCAGCGGGTGCTTCGATAGATAGACGAGAATGGGAGGCACACACAGCAAAGTCGTTATGCGGAATCTCTCAACGTGCTGTAGCATCTTTTCGAAATCGAAGCTTGGCATGATGTAGGCAGGTACTCCAGTATGGGGATAGATGGAGATATAGTATGTTTGTGCATAGGCGTGGTACATGGGGAGAAAGCCCAGGCTGCTTGACGCCTGTCGAAAGTTGACATCAGGCTCCAGATCTGCGATCAGAACAACACCCAGACCATTTGCGACGTAGGAGGAGTGAGTGATCTCGACGCCTTTAGGGACACCAGTTGTGCCGCTGCTGTAGTTGAGGCAGCATCCAGTCGTCTCTGGATCCTCTGGCTCAATCCACTTCCACGTCTTTGCTTGCTCGCGGTTGCCGGATAATAAATCAGTCCACGCGCGGAGACCATCTTCTCGCACGGTCTGAGCCAAGTTTGCTGGTGCAGAGTCGACTGGCGGAAGTATAGAAGGATCGAGAACAAATATGTTGTCCTTCGACAGGCCGACCATCTCAGCAGCCTTCAAGGCGGTAGGAAGTTGAGATATCGCCACAACCATGAATGTGGTTCCCGAGTCTTTAAGCTGATACGCAAGCTCACGAGGTGTGAAGGCTGGGTTTGCGCCAGTAAAGATGGCACCGCTCATCAGAATGCCGAGAAATATGCTTGGAAAATAGATGTTGTTTGAAGAAAACACAAGGACTCTGTTTCCTGGACTTAGACCTGCACTGATGAGACCCAACGCAACTTGTTTCGACAGGAGCCGGAACTGGGCCTTGGTGAGGAAATGCGTGTCTGGGCGATCAGCGTCGATGAGAATGGGCTTATCGGAGTCTTGCATCGGCTCGCAACAAGAACCGAAAATCCACTGTTGCAGAGAACAGTTTGGGATTGGCTGGGACCACCGTGATTGGAGAGCCATTCTGAAGGAGATGCGGCCAAGTTGAGGTCGAGAATCTGGGAGTGAGCGATTCGTTCAAACCGGGAGAGACAAGTTGGACAGGTCAAGAGGACAAGCACAGATCGAGACGAGCTATTTAACAGTTCGTATTGCTTGCATCACACAGAAGCTGAGCCAAAAAGAAAATCCGGGGTAGACCACGGGGCAGAGCAAAGCAGAGCAAAGCAAACAACTCAAAGATCGAGCAAGTGTGTGGGGTAATAAGCAATCTTTGCTCTTTTGGGTGCGTCAACCCCGCGTTAACCCTCGGCTCTAGTCTCGAATATCGTTGTTGGGCGGTTGGATCGATCAAGATGCCGAGGCACGATTTAGTTGTAGGCGAAGCAAGTGATGTCATGTCGGTTTGGTTGATGGTTGATCCGGAGGCCCAGTATTGAAGGAGGTCAAGTTTCTTCTTGTTTTGGATGTGGTCAGAATCTGGCTGCAGGTCGTGGGACTATGAACACAAGATAAGGTTCTTATCCAACACGCCAGTGCTAACATTTGGATCCTGAGTGGTTCAAGAAAAGATTCGTGGCTCAATACGGTGAAGAAGGGTGGTATCAAGCCGACTTAGTCAAATTGTATTTCTAGCTGATGATGAGACTAAGCCCGTAAAGTATATATATTCATGCCATGGTTTCTGAATCTTCAGTATTCATTCCCTTGCATCGACGCCAGTTTTAATTAAATTAGTCTTCCTTGTTTGGCTCTATTTCGCCACATGCTGCACTGACGTGGTTTCCCAAGGAACACTACTTATCACAAATATCTGTAATTTAGGTGGCGAAACGGAAGTCAAGCCTGTAATGTAAATCAGCAACCCAGAATACAAAATGGAGGAACGAATTGTTCTTACCTCTTGTTGCCTTCATCACTCGTGGTCGTTCGGTAATGATGTTGCTCATCCGGGGTCATGGCATCCCATTTCTTGGCCTTTTGATTGTTCCTCCATCTGTAGTAAAAGTATGTTCCCGGGTATTGGACCACCTAGCATAGTGTCAGCTTTTTCGGGACGATTTGATCACTGAAATATGATAACACTTACACACATCCATACACAGATGACGAGTAAGCCCTTGTTTGCTTTGAAGTATCGCGGAGAATCGCTAGGTTGGTAGACTACAGGCTGTCAGTTACTAGGCCCCAAAGTCAAATAGGAAACTTACTGTTGGCTCCAATCATTCCACTGACTTGAACCCACATATTGTAAAGTCTGTTTTTTGGTCAGAGGAAGCAATGAGAATAGAAGCAAGGTATCTTACGAGGCAGAGACTGTTCTGTTCTGTACAGAACCAGCATTTCTACTGGTCCAAGCGACTTGAATCGGATGAGTGCTAGACGCTGTTAGAAGATGGCCCTCTTTTTAATACACGCGTACTCACTATGGGAATGACAGTAGAACGGTCGAGATGGCGAAGTATACCCAGGGGCCGATCGGATCAGGCAAGGCAATCAGCGCCACAAAGCACGGAAGAAGCCATGCATCCTCCGCCATAGACACAAAACTTCGGTTGTTTATAAGCTCACTGAAAGCCGTGATGAGCAGCATCGTGATGCAGGAGCCGACAATGTACGGGATCGATAGCAAGTTAGACTCAATGACATTAAAGCCAAGGCCACGGAACGACAGCGTAAGATATTGGTTAACGGGATACTTTGGTAGACCGAAGAGCAGACCAAGAGCGTATAACGGCCACATGTCGTAGTCTTTGGTACATTCCCAGATTTGTCGAACAGACAGACCCTGTCTGTTGTACATGCCTCCTTTCTGAGGGTCATCTCGAATGACTGAATCAAAGTCAGTAATTTGAGACCATCGAGTGGATATGACAAGCTTACCGGAGTTGACAATGATCTTTTGTTCCTTTTCATTAAAGTAACCCTTGGGGAACCACCAGCTCTTGGTTCTCGCAGGTGATTGGGGCATCAGGAAGAAGGATGCGATTCCGATGAGGACTATAGCACGGTCAATACCGCCACCCCAGCAAGGCAAAGCATGAACTTACATGTAAAAGCGCCTTCAACCAGAAAGAGCCACCTCCAGCCCTCATACCCAAGCATTCCGCGCATCGACAATAGACCGACGGCAGCGAAACCAACGCCAATATCAACTGTGAATCTTGTAAGCGTGCGTGCTTACGTTACCAAACCGATCACTTACCGAGTTGCGAAGACATCCAATACCAGGCCAATCGGATCGGAAGCTGGGCATGTCAGTAAATTACGCGGACATGGACTCAAACCAACATACTCTTGTGCCAGTGTACCAGTAACTAAGGTAAAGAATCGTGTCGCTGCGTCTTGTTAGATAGGCGCATGAGGTCAGATCAGAGATGGAGACTCACGGAATGAAACCGCCTTGAAAGGTGGCACTGTAGAAGTAGTGAGCAAATTGTCAGGCCTGAGCATGTTAAAGAACTTACATCAGATATCGAGTAGCAAGGAACGACGCACGACCCTTTAGGAAGAATTGCATGGCTGAGATGAGACTAAAGATGCAAAGCTGAATTGGGATCCACAGATCAGGACCAATGCTGTGAACAAGTCAATATGAGTAGCAAAGCGAAGGCTATCGCGAGACCTACCGCTTAGAGATCAGTTGAGAGGGCAATTCAGCGACGAGGAAGCCAACACGAGAGATGGTTTGACCAATATTCTACTGTTTGTCAGCAATGTGATCCCGGCGTCAACAGAGGAGCACACTCACGTAGTCGGCATGCGTGATACCCAAATCATCAAGCATGTTGTCAGAGACAGCATTCGAGATGTTGTTCCTGTCAATGTTCAAGGCTGCAAACATGATACAAACCCAAACCTGCCAGAGTCAGCTTCGTTCCCAAGACCACAGGATTAGATTCCTTATTCCTTACCATGATCTTCCAATCAACCTTGTGTCGCACTGCATTCTCTTCTCTCCAAGTCCAGCGAAAGTTGGGATCAAATGCCGACCAGTTCTCCCACTGCGGATGAATGTATAGTTCCTTGTATTGTTCGAGGTCTTCCGAGTCCCAGATACTCGGTTGAGTAGCGACCTTGATTGCAGTCAGTATAATCTCTCACGTATATCACTCCCTCGGGGAGATCTGATAATTCGTACTGCGTCAAGATCGAATACGTCGTCTTTTCGGGGTTTTCTGATGCGAAGAAATCGTAGAATGGCATCTCCCAAAGCAGCTTCCATGCGTTGGCCCTGCTGAGCGGCCAAGGCCGGGGCTGTAGGGGGGACAGAATCGCCAGGATATCCATCGTTGTCGACCTTGCCTTTGGCCCTGATACTACCGTTGTCAGAGGGAGAATCAGATCCTCCGGACGGAGGGACAATAGTCGGTTGTTGAGGCGACATGGTGCAGGATCATGCGACCTTTCTGATTCCAACAGATCAACGGACTAACACAGCAGGAACGTTTGTATAAAATCCTGCAGAACAGGGTCACAGGCGAATACTTAAACAACCATCGATCGCTGAAACAACCCTTCCACACTAGGGTCCATCAGAATAAATTGGGGGCTCTACATGCTGGGCTAGCTGGGGTACAGTTGAGCAGAAAGTTGCATAGTAGTTTCGGTGACTAAGTGGTCCTTTGCGAGAAGCGCCCGACGTGGAACTTGCCTATGTAGGTTAATAGCAGGCAAGTGCCCGACCAAGAGTCGTTAATTCTCCGAGGAGATGCAGTGAGTGACGGCGACATCCTTGTATTCGGAGTCCAACGCCATTGAATTTGCTGCTTGCGCCATCAATTGGTAATTTGCGGATCCAATGTCGTGCTCGTCTGGACCAGGTTACTGTGGCCAATGCGGGAGGAGAAGGCCCGGATTTAAATGGCGACGAAATCGACAGTCGTGGTTGAAGGGATAACAATTTAGGAGAAAACTCAAGTTATCTCGGCAAGGGAATCCTTAAAAAATGATATCTGCATCAAAGATTGATATTTACCAGCACTTCTGCAGATAGTCGCCCGCGTTATGGGATAGACGCGTTCCACTATATTGGCCGTTATCTACGGACAAAGACTCTATCTTGCATGCCAAGATTTAATCCTAGCCGGTCTACGATTTCAGGCATTATTCTAGAAGGTGATCCGCTGAACCCTTAAGATCGTGATGATGTAGCTAGACTAGCTAGATTCTTTCTGCTGTAGACTAGTGCGGCCCGTCGTCTACCGACTATTTCCATCCACCACTCAGATACCCGGCATCTATGCTTAAAATCTTTTCAGGAACCCTTGAGTGAAATTTCGTGCTCTCAACCCCCACAGGCGAGATGAAACTATGACATCTCACGTACGCTATGCTGACTTCTGAAATCGCCACTTAAGACCCTCTACCGGTAGACTCAGGAGTGTGAGAATCTGGGGTTTCCTCCTTCATCGAGAACATCAACGAACGGCACGGTACGGTTCGTTGGGCGCATGTCCCTCAAGTACGTATAAATTTCAATTTCCCTCCAAAAAAAGTGTCAAAAGCAATGTCCTGGTTTCCACGGCATTTATATCAGCCTTAGATATTTGCTTGCTTCAAAAGCAATCCCTAGTTACAGAGGCAGATGAGACATTAGCACATAAGTTACAGTGCCCAGTTAGACACTCAACACTTGAGAGCGATTAGTTATGAAAATGGGTCGCTGTGGCAATTGTCCAGAACGGGTAGGGAGTTGCCATGCGGATGAAGAGGGAAATGTTACCTGCACGGGTANNGAAATGTTACCTGCACGGGTATCTGTGTGTGATCCATCCGGATCATCTTCTGCCGATGCGCCATACAAAGAAAGGGATCTTTGTGACTCGCATTATCTTTATTCCAGAAACCGGAGAAACTTCTGGCCTGAGATACTAGGCCGTATGACCCGCTCGGCTGAGCCCCGAGTGTAGGGT
>JABCKB010000924.1:0-18376 GCA_013184455.1 Fusarium continuum | reverse complement strand
ATTATTATTTTATTAGTATTTAAAATAGCTAGGTTTGCCGCTTATTTGGTGCAAAATACCAAGTGTGTCGGAACTTTTGGTTCAGTACTGTAATTAATGCCACTATAAGATGACATTTAAGATGAAAGCCAAGCCTTTTTGATCTTCAACCTAATTTATCACCACCCTTTACAGGAATTTCCGTTCGGTAGGTATAAACTTGATCGAGATGGCACACAACCAACGCCCGCTCACTCACACCCCGTAGGCAGTCCACAACAACACATTCTACTTCGTCGAAATGGCGGTCTCCCCTGAAGCCGCTGCGATTATCCAGCACAAGAAGGCACAGTATTGTCGCTTCGCCGACTCTAATCAATGGGACCGCTTCGACAGCATCATGCTGCCCAACGCGACATTTCTATTCCACAACCCAGATGGGAGTGTGATCACGAAGGGAGACATCGAGTACTCGTGGTCTTCGACGAAGGACTGGGTGGCTTTCTTTGAGAATGAGTTCAAGACGATGCAGACGATTCACATTGTCGGACCAGCTGAGATGGAGCAGATAGCACCTGATGAGATCAAGTCTATTTGGGCTTTTACGTACCATGCTGGGACGAAGGAACATGAAGGTGGTCATGGCACCGGAGGTGGGCATTATCACGAGACGTGGAAGAAGGTTGGGGATGACTGGTTCATGGAGAGCTTGAGGATGGAGAGGCTTTACTGGAAGGTATTGAGCGTTTGATCGGTTCATTCAAGGCGACTACATATATCTACATCTAGGAAGAGCCTTTCACGCCATTTGTGCCCTTTACTCCGTTTGTGTCATTGGTACCGTTTGCCTTTTTGGCTTCAGACGCATCCTCAGCATCAACCCCTCTATACTCAAAGTACTCACTCCATTCACGGTCATTGATCAAATCTTGAGCAAGCCGCTTCTCATAGAAGATGGCAAACTCACTTCCCTCATCTGACTCGGGTGATGGGTCGCGAGGGGGGTAAATAATGATAACACCCTCAGTGATGCGATCGAGCAGGTGACGGTATGCGGCTGGCTTGGCAAAGCCAAAGTCGGCTGAAGTGATGTTTGCATCACGATGGTCTGTCTGAAGGATCGATAGAGGAGGCTGAGCATCGACTCGAGTGTTCAGTGATGTCTTGTCGCGAACGGTAGCCACCATCTCAAGCGTCTTGTCAAGGTTCTCTTGCGTAACGCTGTTGGTCAATCGGCGGATATACGACGCCAACTCTGACAGCGACCACTCCGACACGATCTGCGCGACCGTTGGTTGCGTAACTGGCGCCGTGGGAGACGTCACAGCGAACATGACATTGTGCTGGATGCGAGGTGGCACCTTTGGACTGTGCATTCGTCGTCTCATATCGATCGCTTCACACCAGTATAGGGTCGACCTCGGATCGGGGTTGAAGACGGGCGCTCGAATACGTGTGAGGTTGCGCCAGATAAAGGCTGAGAAGGCATCGTACGTCGAGATCCACGTTCCGTCGGTGGGAGTGGCCTTGGCTTTGAGCTCGGCTGCTTTGCTTTTGGGAAGATGGAATAGCAGAGACACGCCGACCTGGTGAGCGGGATGGCGTTCTGGAGGAGCTGGACCATCGATCTTTTGATCCTCTGGTGGCTCTTGCTTGATGAGGCGCGAGACATCGAGGTTGAGAGGATCCCAGCTCGGAAGCTTAGTGCCGTTCACATCAGCGTAGCAATTCTCAGCTAGCTGATGAACGAAACCCGCCCAGCCCATTACATCGTTGGTGTAGTGATGATGATGAATGTTGAAGACAAGACCACCGCGTATGAAGTTGGCCTTGAACGCTGACACGACAGGACTGTTGTCAGGATGTGCTTCAGGCTTCTCGCCGTATGTCATGGGCGGTACACTCCATTGCTCAAGATCACCAAGCGTCACAGCACTGAAGTTTGTCCTCTCAAGGTCCTCAAAAGAAGGATACTTATCCGCATTCTCAGGTGCATCAAGCCACTGCACAAAGAAGCGAACCGTACTATCCTTCTTCTTGGTAAACGAATGACCACCATCAGGATCCTTCTCAATGGTTCCACAGTAATGTCTCGCCTGAGCCAGCGTCCTCTCCAGCCCAGTCTTGAGGATCTCAGCGGCTCTTTCTTTCTCCGAGTCCTCTAGCTTGAAGAAGAGAGCGTAGTTGTTGTAGCTGCAGACTGTGAGGTAGTCGAGCGTGGTGACCTTGAACCTCTCCTCTTCGGGGTCATTCTCCCAGCCAAGTGGGTGAAGATGGTAGACGTGTTGCTTGGGCATGACGTGGGGCGCTTTGTGGATAAAGGTGAGAGAGTGTGTGAAAGTATGCGTGATGGGGAAAGAGTATGGGTGTGAATTGAGCTGGATTTATGAGCCTGGTAGCCGAGAGTGGGTTCTCTGCAGGATGATTTGGTGACCCCTTTCTTCTTCTTAGCTGGTTGTCCTAAGAAGTTATCGAGATATTGCAGCATTAACAACAGTGAGGGGTTTGCTATACGAAAGAATAGCCATGGGTTTCTGGCCGCATGGAATCGACGAAAAAGTTGAAACAACAGTCTTGGGAACAACCAACGGGCGGTACGTAAGGAAGTGGCCTGATCCTTCAACGCAGCCAAGGAAATAGCTGTTCTTGAACCAACGCAGCGTTACAGATGCCAGGGACCTGGTTCTCCGACAATCATCCAAGGATATGAAGTGCCGATCATCTGAGCCAAAAATGCCAAGTCGGCCAAGTTCATGCAACGCCAACAAGGAACCAGGGGTGAAGGAACTTTAAAATCCTGGAGCGGGACGTTGACGGGAACTAGTTAATAAAAAGCCCGCGCCTGCTGGCTGTCATGCTATGCAAGAGATCAGGCGTTAAGAGTCTTAGCTTGAATATTATCAACTAGCAACAAAGTCAATGAAATCTTGTCAACAGGTTCATGGTATAGGGATGAGATGGGAGCCTGATATTCACGAGTAACTATCTTGGCCTGCATACGGGTGTAGCATTTTCGGTAACCCGGTAGAACAGCTTATATGCATCTGTTTAGATTTGTTAAGGATCTGCTCTGCTGGAACAGGTTCGAAGCCATTTGCTGAAAAATGCAAATTGCAGTGACTGATCACATGTTGGTGTTGTTCACCCCTGCTTGCGTTCTTTTCTCTTGGTGGGTGGGGAACCTGAATCCCTCGATGGGGTGCCGTTTTCCAAGCTGAGTCGCAGTCTAGACAGTGTCTCCTGCTCCTCCCAAGTAAGGAGTATTTTAACACCGTAGGGCTGCTAGTCCTTTGCAAATTCACTCTTTAGTCTCTTATGATTGACGCCAGTAACTAGCTCGCATAGCTTGGGTCAAGCCTAGCCAGTAACTTAACAGATCATGAACTTGATTACTCGTTTGAACAAGAAGTGGCATGAGCTTGTTAGCCGAGGTTCCACCATATAGAGTTCGCTTTCAGCCAAGACAGGGTAGTAACCAGGCTTTCCATATGCAGTACTCCGTACCACTCACTCTTCTGGGAGGAAACATGTGAGAAAACTATACAAGTTCCCGTCACTGAGCCCCTGTAATCTTCAACGTCTAAGCCGCCGCAGCCAATGTCACGACTGGACCAGGATTCCGGGAACTAGTATCTAGTCCTGGATATGATCGCCAGGAGAACACAGACAGGGACATTAACGCAAACGGATGTTTCAATCAAAAACTCAATTACGGCCTCCACCGACAAGACCCTTCAGTAAGAGATGACCTTGTAAATAGGTAGTTTGTTACCTGCTATAGTATCAGGTCCAAAAGCAATTACTCTTTCGCCTCCCGGACCCGAAATACCGGGGTCGAGGCTCGCCACGTTTGGCACCAACCTCTCCTTAACATGGGGGATCAAAGTCTTTCCGTAGGATCATTAAGAGTCAGCTTGTTCCTGGAACTCTTGTGCCTGAAGATCAAGACCTTGTTATTGTCCTGTGCTCCTGGAATCCTCTCATCATGGCCACCATTGATCTGGATGGACCGGCCCTTGCGCCTCCAAAGGGCGAGGCGTCGAATCTAAACGACCCCCCTAACCAGAACGGCCTCGCATATACTGTTCTGATTATTTGCGCTGTGGTTACTACGTTATGTTTCCTTCTCAGAGCTTATGGGCGAGTATATCTGCTGAAGAAGTTTCAGACTGAAGAGAGTGAGTAGAGCGTCTGATCCTTCCCGAGTCATCGCTAACGTAACTGTTTGAAGTTCTCACGACCTTGGCATATGTATGTTCGATCCTTTGACTCTGTGCTTTACGTGATCTCTAACAAAACAAAGGGCAACTACTGGGGTGCAGCCTACGCGACTTTCAAGATGGTGGATACTCCTGGATATTTCGTGCATCAATGGAATGTCCGTCTCAAGGATGTAATTCCCACGAACTACGTGACTATCCCTTTCCCCAAACTACATAACCGTAAAGGCTGACATATATCAGTGGGTTCTAATCTTTGGAGTCTGCTACTCCTTCGTCCTCCCATTTCTCAAAATCGCCATCCTCGTTGAATGGTGTCGACTCTTCGTGCCGACGGGCACACGCACAAAGAGCATCTTCTGGTGGGGTTGCATGATCATTGGCTTTGTCCAGGCTGCTTCCAACACCGCCATTGTCGTTGCTCTGAATATGCAGTGCAACCCGCATGAAGCCATCTGGGACTTTAGAATTCCTGGTGCCAAGTGCTGGGATTTGCATAAGCTTCAAGTCGCATCTGCTACTATCCACTTGTGCTGCGATATTGCCATCCTGTTACTGCCCCAGCAGGTTATCTGGAAGTTGAAGATGTCTTGGAAGAAGAGGATGGGTGTGTCTGTTATCTTTGGACTTGGTCTACTGTAAGCGCATGTATTGAGCTCATCATGCAACTACTAACAGATAAATGTAGAGCCTGCGTGTCTGCCGCCTTCAGGTTGGCTGTCACAGTCAAGTACGGCAAAGCCGCCGACGCTCTATACGCCCTCGCTCCTCTAGTCTTCTGGGCCACCGCCGAAATGACTTGCGGCTTCTTCATCGTCTGCGTCCCCTGCATCCCCAAGATTCTCAGAGAGACCGGCGTCATCCGCAACATCAAGCGTGCATTCGGCATGAGCACCGCCCCGACAAACCCCAATACTGCAGACCGATACGGCAAAAGTGGAACAAAGGGTTCACAGCTTTCCTCTACGGGCCCCAAGTCTTACTACAAGCTGGATGAGGATGGCGTACCACTTGAAACACTCAAAGGATCTGAGTCGACGGAGTATTTGCGGGATAATACCAACAATGGGCAGGGTATCACTCGAACGACACAGATCAAGATCACGCAGGATAATCGCTCGACAAGCGATTCGGAGGGCCATGCGGCGTTTCCGGCGTCTCAAAAGCCCTGGGGTGTGTAACGCATGTGTGTGCATGAACTGTCTAAAAAGGGTCGGTTTGGTGACATTGTTACTATGTAAAATGCCGCAGTTAATACGCGATTTTTGTATGTTTCTAGGAATAAACACTTGGCTAAGCCTTCAGATACTGAGGGTTGATAATAAAAGAGTAAAATTCTTGCACCTCTACATTAACAAGCGCTGTCTAAAAAATCATGCTTGCTGTTTGTGAGTACAGCACAAGGAGTCTGATTATCCGTAGAATGAGGCCATTCCATGTTACATGGCGCATACCGAGAAGCAGGATACGTCTGATCGTCGTCTTAAAATCCCTATTCGACAACGAACGAAAAATCAACCTTGACAAGGAGAAGAGAATTCGTAATGCAAACTAGTAATGATATGATGTTGGTCTTCGCTAGGAGCAAAGTCTCGTGAATTGTCTCCACTATGCAAGGATTAATACGAATGGTATTAGTGATGGGCAGGGATGAGCGCTGATCTCTCCAGGGGTTGGGCCTGTCTTGATTTTCCGGGAGTTCTCCTAGCTTCCTCTCCTCTCCCGTCGCTCGCCTCGGAGGATTTAGCTCAATTTACCCGATAGATCAGCGTTTCCAAGCTTCAAGACCGCGGCGTAGTTTTTCGGCAGATGGATTTGTACAGGGTAAGTTACGGACTTTTGGACATTGGCTATCAACGGGGACAAGACCTTCCTGAGAGGAGTATCGTACCAGCAGCAGCCGACGTGGCAGATGCAGTCAAGTGGCTCTCGGTTCGGAGCCAGATTTAAGTTCGAGTTTATGTTTCGAGTTTCGATTATCTCAAGGCGTGCTGGTCTGCGCTGTCTTGTTTTAGTTGGCAGATTATCCGTACTCCCCTTAGAAGATAGTGGTATGAGTCTTGGCACAGTGGAACACTAGAGTTGACTGTAGAGTTGGCCCTTCTGAATGCTTTCCGATCACCAAGGCAAAGCCGACAAGATGAGTGACATTGCAGTCGTTGGATACTCGTTCAAGCTCCCGCAAGGTGTTGAGGATGATGATGCTTTCTGGAATGTTCTCGAGAACCGACAAAACTTGATGACGGACTGGCCTGAAAGTCGTGTCAGGACAGATTCATTTGCCAGTAACAAGCATCAGAAGGTAGAAGTTCTCATCAAGCACCTGGACCGTGTCTGATACGGCTACAGTGGAATGGAAAGGGAGGGCATTTCATCATCGATGATGTCGCCGCCTTCGACGCCCCCTTCTTCTCACTCACGGCGAAAGAAGCTTCGGCGATGGATCCGATGCAGCGCTGGACGCTGGAAGCTACTTACCACGCTTTAGAGAATGGTGAGATATCTAAAAGTCATCCAAAATGCAGGAGTACTTACTGTTTGTCTCGTAGCGGGTCTCCCAGTTAACAGTCTCAGGGGCTCTCGCACTGCTGTCTTCTCAGCCTCTATGCTGGAGGACTACAGCAGAATGACGGCCATAGACCCAGATAACTTGGAGCGAACGGCTGTAACTGGAAGCACTGTCTCGTGCATTATTCCCAACCGTGTCAGCTGGTACTTTGACTTTCGTGGGCCAAGCATCCATGTCAACACTGCTTGCTCTAGTAGCTTGTCAGCTGTTGATATGGCTTGCAAGGCCTTAAAAAGTGGCGACGCATCTTGTGTAAGCCACAAAGCACTTCTTTCCGTGGTTTACTAACTATTTTAGGCTGTCGTGACGGGCGTAAACCTTCTCCTTGACCCGAGCATCTTTCAGGTTCTGGCTAACCAAGGGTTTCTCTCACCCGATGGCCTTTGCTACAGCTTTGACGAGAGAGCTAACGGGTATGCACGCGGTGAAGGAGTCATTGCTGTCGTTCTGAAGTCCGTGCAAGCCGCCATTGAGAGCGGGGATATGATCCGAGCCGTGATTCGGTCGATCGGCTCGAACCAAGATGGTCATACCCCAATCCTGACCCAGCCGAGCTCCAAGTCCCAGGAGGAGCTCATGCGTCATGTTTATAAACAAGCTGGTTTGTCGATGAGCGAAACTCGATATGTTGAAGCTCACGGTAAGTGTCATATCGCAACCCCTCCAATTGATGAACTGACTGTGTGATCAAGGGACGGGCACACCCGTTGGCGATCCAGTTGAGGTGAAAGCTATCGGGCGGTGCTTCCAAGTGCACCGTTCTGCATCGGAACCACTTTATGTGTATGTTGCCTCTTTATCTGGTGAAAAAAAAAACGCTGACAAACGACCTGGGCAGCGGCTCAGTGAAAGCAAACGTAGGGCATCTCGAAGGGGCCAGTGCACTTGCAAGTCTGGTCAAATGCATCTGTAATATGACTCGCCATTAGATCAACGTAAAGGAGTACCAAACTGACACTGACAGTGATTCTCGAGAAAGGAGTCATCCCTCCCAACGCGCTCCTCCAAAAGATAAATCCAGCGCTGAACGCAGATTCATACAACATCGAAGTAAGTCCAATCTGCGCGTAGTTCGGATGTTGTTCAATCTAAATGAGATTGCGATAGGTACCAACCCAAAAAGTCAAGTGGCCAGTTCAAGGTCTTCGCCGTGTATCTCTTAATTCTTTCGGCTTCGGAGGTTCAAACTCGCACATAGTTCTTGACGATGCACTTCACTACTTACAGGATCGAAGTATGAGCGGTGTCCATAACACGAAGCTTGTCCCTAGGCCTTCGATGAACGGCTCTGCTGTCACCAACGGACATAGAGCAGCTCATACCAATGGAACCAATGGGACTAATGGTTTAGCAAATGGCCACTCAGACATCGAACTTCCCAAGCTTCTAGTATGGACTGCTGCCGACGAAAAGGCGGCCAAGCGCACTATGGAAGCTTATGACAAGTTTTACGAAGAGAGTGTCTCAGGGAACTGTAAGAAGCTTGAACAACTGGCATCAACTCTCGGTACACGACGAAGCAACATGCTTTGGAGAGCTTCTGCTGTGGTTGACGGACCAGCAAAGCAAGCATTGCCACTTTCGAAGCCTATCAGAAGCAGCGAGGATCTTGGCCTGTCTTTTGTGTTTACAGGTCAAGGCGCGCAGTATATCAGCATGGGCTTTGGTCTTGAGCAGTATCCAGTTTACTACGAGACTCTCCAGAGGATCGGAGAAATCTACTCCGGCTTTGGGTGCTCATGGAACCTATTTGGCAAGTATAAAGTCTGTAAACACACCATGTGGATGTTTACTAACGGACATGATTAGACGAGCTAAGCTGCGGCGAGAACATCAACATGCCTCAGTATAGCCAGCCGCTTACAACCGCTGTGCAGATTGCCTTGGTCGATCTGCTCGCCAGCTTCAGGATCACGCCCAAGGTAGTTATTGGCCATTCTTCAGGTGAGATCGCTGCAGCGTATGTATCATTAATAATCTGGAGTGCGAATTACTTGACTAACTCGTCCTAGATATGCATCGGGTGGGCTGTCTCTCGAGTCCGCTTGCAGAGTGTCCTACTTCCGTGGTCTCTTGGCTGGAAAGTTAAGAGAGGCCAACACGTCATCACCAGGCGCCATGCTGTCCATTAACTTGGCACCGCATCACGTTTCGTATTATCTAGAGAAAACAAGCGTCACTGCAGTCAACGTTGCATGCATCAACAGTCCCCTCAACATCACTCTCTCGGGGCCTGAAGAGGCCATCGACAAGATCAAGTCTCAGGCTGGTCGAGATGGCATATTTGCTCAAAAACTCGAGACCGGAGTGGCGTATCACTCACCGTTAATGAAAGCTATTGTCGAGGAGTATCTTGCTGCACTCGAAGGACTCACCAAGAGAAAGGCCGGTACTAACATCCCAATGATCTCGTCTGTCACCGGCCAAAAAATTTCTCCAGAGACACTGTCGACTGGTCAATACTGGGTTGATAACATGCTGTCACCTGTCCGATTCGCTGAAGTAGTGCAAGTTATTACGAATAAGAACTCGGCACGCAAGCTCGGCTTGGGCAACATCACTGACTTGATTGAGATTGGTCCTCACCCAGCTCTTCGAAGACCAGTGAAAGACACTCTGAACGAGATGGCCGGTGCAGCAACTGGAACGAGATACAGCTACGTATTGCACAGATCGCACCCGGCAGTCCAGACCACTCTGGAACTCGCCGGACAACTATTCTGCCAAGGCTATCCCGTTTCCACGTCGGCAGCCAACCAACAAAACACGAAGGAGAACTTTCTGGTTGACTGTCCCAAGTATCCGTTCGACAGGTCACAGCGATACTGGGCTGAGTCACGTCTAAGTAGAGACTTCAGGCTGCGGGAGGCTGTCAAGGGCGAGTTCCTGGGAGTTCGGATGTCCGACTGGAACCCACTGGAACCTCGATGGAGGAATTTCTGGAGCATTGACTCATCTCCTTGGACTAAGGATCACAAGGCAAGTTTAATGATCAAGACACCACGGTAATACTAACGCAGGCTACAGATTAGTGATACTGCCCTATTCCCTGCATCTGGTATGCTTCTCATGGCTATTGAAGCCGCTCAAGAGATGGTTCCATCAGATCGTGCTGTCTTCGGGTATAACATTGAGAGAGCTGAGTTCTTGAAACCTATTATTGTGCCAGAAACTTGGGACGATCGTCTCGAGACCCAAGTACGCTTACGAGCTGCCGACAAGCAACATACTGCAAAGTTCAGTATCAGCATCTTTACCTACTCGCGTAACGAATGGGTCGAGTGCTTCAATGCGAGCATCTCGGTCGAATATCAGGACACGGACTTGAACGGGGAGCCACGAGTGAGCCACGAGCACATCTGGAGTCAGTATCAGAAGGTAGACAAGACATGTACTTCGCCTGTCGACTCTCGTGTCTTCTACCGCGATGCGGCAGAGGCTGGACTACAATATGGCGATTGGTTCCAGCTGATGCGCAACATCAAGTGGGATGGTAAGGCCTCAGCAGTGGCACACGTTGATCTGTTACAGTCAAGGTTCAACATCAGGAGCCTCGTTCATCCAGCAGTCCTAGACCAAGCGTTTCAAGTTCTTCGAGCCAGCTCTGGCCAACAACCCGCAGCCAATGTCCCTGTAAGACTCGAAAATGCATGGTTCTATTCCAAGGCATGGAAGACACCTTCAGTTCGGTGGATGTGCAGCGCGACTCCGACTGTTCACGGCTATGGAGAGCAGGGCAAAGTCATTGCTTTGGGCGAGGGCGGAGAGGTCCTTTGCTGCATCGAGAGTGCAGTTACATCTTCTGTCTCTGGTGGAATAACTAAAAAGGAGAAGAAGCTGGTTTATTCGATTGAATGGAGACCACAGTTCAGCATGCTTGGCTCCAAGCAACTCACACGATTATGCGCCGCTAATGCTATGCCGAAAGACGACAGCGCAGTCCTGGAGAATCACTTGAAGCTCTGCCATATACTGGAGCTTGTAGCTGCTCGTGTACTGAAGCGTATCGACAAATACAGAATTCCAGCAGATTTGCAACGTCATGTCGAGTGGATGGAACATCATGTCAGCAAGTTGTCAGCCGAACATCAGGATGAAGCAATGAAGATCAACGATGGTGAACTTGAGTCTCGTCTGGCTGAGGTTGACTCTGTCCTTCCGGCCTGGAAGCTGTATACAACATGTGCACGAAAGCTACCCGAGATTCTGTCTGGCGAGCTAGACCCTCTGCAGGTGGTATTTGAGTCCGACCAAGCCGATATCTTCTACTCAGATCTCTTCCGCAACCTCTGCGCAGATGGCCAACTAAACTATCTACTAGACCTGGCCTCTCACGAGAACCCAGCTCTGAGGGTTCTTGAAGTTGGTGCAGGAACAGGTGGAATGTCGGGACATGTCATCTCAGCTCTACAAGAACGTGAGAAGTGCACTGGGGGATTGGCATTCTCAGAGTATACCTATACCGATATATCGCCCGCCTTCTTTGAGACTGCAAGCCAAAGATGGCCAGACCTCAAGTCTCAAGGCCGCATCACTTTAAAGACACTCGATCTGGACCGAAGTATCGATATTCAAGGCTTTGAACCAGGCTCTTATGACTTGGTCATCGCAGCGAGTGTGCTCCACGCAACTCCATATCTGGAAGCCACTATTCGAAATGTGCGCAAAGCTCTGAAGCCATTCGGTCGTCTGGTATTGCTCGAAGTTATTAATCCGGATGACATCGCTACCAATTTCATGGCTGGGCTTGTGCCAGGCTGGTGGGTTGCTCGCGAGGAGTGGAGACCCCATTCTGCTGCTATACCCGAGCATCTTTGGGATAAGTGCCTCAAGGACAATGGCTTCTCGGGGAATGACTTGGTGATCCGGGACTATCAAAATGATCAGTGTCACATTATGAGTGTCATCGTCACCACCGCCATTGAACCTGAGCAAGCAGTTGAGCAAAAGGCAAGCAAAGGTTGTCTGGCCATGCTCATCAATGACGAGGCGTCAACGAAGGAGAGGGAGCTTGCAGATCAGGTTCGCGCACGAGTAGATCCAAAACTAGAGCTGCGTACAACCGTCGTTCCATTCTCACTAGGCCAAATTCAAAAGGAACTCGCCAATTTGACAAGTGATGATCTTGTCATCTGCCTTGCCGAGGCTGGAGACAAGCCTCTCCTCTCAAGTCTCTCGGAAGAACAGTTCAGCTGTCTTAAGTTCTTGATTAGAAAAGTCTCCAACCTTCTCTGGGTCACTTCAGCCAACGTCAGCGACCCAATGTGTCCAGACTATAGTGTGGCTCAAGGCTTCTTACGTTCCATCCGTGCCGAGCAGCCTGATACCCACATCATCACCCTAGCAATAGACGGCGAGATGGCTCAAGCTTCAGAGGCAGGTTTCATCTCAGAGGTCTACAAGGCAGCATTCGATACTGAAACGCCGTCAAAAGAAGTCGAGTATATTGTTCGAGATGGTGTCATCACTACCGGCCGAGCCATCCGAGACATAAGCACTGACACCGTCCTGCGATCCCTTGTTTCGAAGCAGCTGCAACAGAAGTCTTGGGGCGAGGGGCCAGCGTTGAAACTTGGTATTAGTAAGCCGGGATCACTCGAGTCACTTCGCTTAGTTCAGGACGACTCCCTCGCGGAGGAACTCAGTCCTCGTGATGTCGAGATCGAAGCAAAGGCCTGGTGTCTGACCTCTCGCGATCTTGACATTGCCCTTGGTCACCCTGACAAGCGGACCGAGGAGTTCGGCAGTGATTGTGTTGGTGTTGTCACCCGAATTGATAAAAGCTGCAGCACCGCCGTTCGACTAGGAGATCGCGTCGCTATGGTTTCTCCTGGCTGCATGAGGAAGTACCCTCGCGCCAACGAAGCATGCATCTTCAAGATTCCTGAATCGCTCAGCTTTGCACATGTTTCTTCGCTCACACTTCCCGGCTTGACCGCCTGCTATTCAGTTCTCAATGCTGCCCGCTTGCAAGCAAATGACAAGGTTTTGATTCGTTCAGCTGCGAGCAGTGCAGGTCAGATTGCAGTTCAGGTCGCCCAGACAGTGGGTGCCCAAGCCTTTGCTGCTGTGTTGACAGCGGCTGAGAAGCAACTACTAATCGACACCTTGAGCCTGGCCGCAGAACATGTCTTTAACAGTGAATCTTCGTTTCTTGCCCAAGATGTGATGAGAGTCACTGAAGGAGAAGGTGTTGATGTGCTGCTCGACTTTTCCCAGGGCACATTTCGCACACCACTGTCTTGCGTGACCGATGGGGGACGTGTTGTTAGCCTTCGTAGTCGGCACAAGTCAGAGGCTTCCAAGACAGCTGCAGAGATCATGTCAAGAAATCTCACCTTCTCGTCCATTGATATCTTACGTCTGAAGCCCAATGTCTTGAGCCAACTGGCACAAACAATGATGCAGCTCCTAGCTGAAGATAAGATCCAACTACCCCAACCATTGCCGGTCTTCAAGGTATCTAGTATCAAAGACGCCCTCCAGAAACTGCGAGAAGAAGATACCATAGAGCGTGTAGCAGTAACAGCGGAACCAGGGGATGTAGTTCCGGTAGGTCAATCCCAGCTTGGTTGCTAAGCTGTTAGCTAACGCACAACTTAACAGCAATTTGTTCAGGATCATCGTTCATGGACCTTCAATGCCGATTCTTCCTACTTGGTGGCTGGAGGATCTGGAGGCCTCGGTCGAGCCATTATCAGATGGATGGCCGACAGAGGAGCCAAGCACTTGATTGTCCCCTCTCGATCTGGCGCAGCATCTCAAGTAGCCGCACAGTTGGTAGCCGAGCTGACATCCTGCGGCGTTAATATTGTTGCTCCCAAATGCGATGTATCCGTTCGCGAAGATGTGGCAGTCATGCTGGAAGACTGTGCTCGCACCATGCCTCCTGTCAAGGGCTGCATCAACGCTGCAATGGTTCTCCAAGATGCAATTTTCCAGACCAACATGACATTTCAACAGTGGAACCTCACAATGCGTTCCAAGATCAACACCTCTAAGAACTTGCATGAGCTTCTTCCAAAAGATCTCGACTTCTTCATTCTCCTCTCCTCTCTGGCTGGTGTTGTTGGTCAGATGGCCAGCGCAAATTACGCCGGTGGTTGCGCATACCAAGATGCACTGGCCAAGTTTCGGAGAGAGCATGGTCAGAATGCACTGTCTCTTGATATCGGATGGATGAGGAATATTGGTATAATCGCTGAGAAAGAGGCGTATCAGCGTCAGAGACAGATGTCGAATGATATGCAGCCCATCGATGACAAGGAGTTGCTTGCGCTACTGACTGTGTGCTGCGACCCGAGCAATCCAATCGAGTTAAAGCCGCTGTCTGAGGGACAAGTCCTTTTTGGTCTTCAAACACCTGCCGATATCCTCGGTGAAGGCCAGCAGCCTCCAGCTCTACTGGAACAACCTCTCCTCAGTGCATTCTCATACTTGGTGGGCAGTAAAAATACGCCAACTCAAGCAGCTGAACACGCTGAAAACGCGGGAGATCTGTTCCAAAGGTCGTCGGATGCCAGAGACCGACAACAAGTCGTCATTCGAGCTTTAACAGCGAAGCTTGCGCGAGCTATGTCCATCTCACCAGATGATGTTGAGCCAAGCAAGCCACTTTCCTCTTACGGAGTTGACTCACTGATGGCGGTTGAGTTGAGGAATTGGATTAACAAAGAGTTCAGTTCTACAGTAGCCGTATTCGATATCATCGGCAGTGTGTCTATTGCTGGGGTTGCAGAGGTTGTGGACACGCGAAGCTCGATTTAAAGAGATCGTCAATTGAGAACAACCGAGGCTAAGGGTATGAACTTGGTTATGATGTAGGTGAGGTAGAAGATAGCAGCGTCACGAATTTGGCGCTAGACAGTTTTATGGAATTTGTTGACATTAGATTGTTAATCTCTATGTGAGCTCAAGTTTGTAACCTCATCCTGTCCAACTGTCCCCGCTCCATCTACCAAGCAAACTTCTTACTTAGCAAGAACAAGCTAGCCATTTGGAGCATGGTTGATGGTGATGTTGGGACCGCTGTTGGCAAAGTCAATGCGCAGCGGATTTTCTCATCTTCGCTACATCCACCAGCTGACCGACTGGCAAGCCTCGACCGAGATAGATGTAAAAGACGTTGGCGGGCTTGATCTGGTACTGGTTGCCAGGCTCAGGTCTGAAAGTGGCAATGGGAACGCTACTAGAGCCATCGGGGGAACCGGCGACACCGGCGAAGAAGTTACCTAAAGGTTAAAGTCAGCTATCTGCTCTTTGGAGAGAACAGGATACTGACTCTCAGTGGCCGTCTCAAGGGTTAAATAGTTGCCGGTATCGATCTCAAAGACATTGGCGAACACAGACTGCGGTGCTTGCGATCTGTCAAACGAAGGGGTCCGCCCGGCGACAACTACAATGTTCAGGGTCGTTCCGGGGTTCTGGCTGCCATCAGGAGATTGTGATCAAAGGTTCACTGGCTTCATCTGGCTTACCTGGACTTTACTGCCCTCCCTGGGGCCGCCCTCGCTTGACTGATAAACGTTTATCCAAACGTCACTGTTGGAGATGCCCGTGACCTCGGGCTTCTCGCCTGCGAGGTTATAGTTCTGGGCACTACCTGTGTTATTGTTGATACGGATGGTTAATCTGTTACCCATATTTGCGGTTGTTTAGTGGAGTGACAATGAAGCTTTCGAGGAAGAAGGTTAAGCCGGAATTAGAGGCGATGAAATGGTACTGTCTGAGGTGAGATACATAAGTGCTAAACGTGAAGCTGAAAAGCTGCATATCCCTCGAGCTAGTGACCAGACTATCTGCTTCGTATAAACGGCAGTCTAACTCCTCATTTAGTCACTTCCTTCTCCATCTGCACCTTCTCCTCTTCCATCTAAAGCTATCCCCATCATGAAAACACCTGTTCTAGACACGCAGGTGCCTCCCTCTTCCTCATGGTCAACGAATGACAAGCCACGCAATATCACAATCACAAACTCCACAGGCAGCCCGCAGAGCTACGCTCTGTTCGCCGATACGCCTAAGATCACACCGGGTATACCAGTGATCAGCAACAACATCACCCTAGTCCTGCGAGGCGTAGGTAGTGCCTTGGCCAAGCGTATTTTACGCTTCCCAAGTCTCCCTTTTGCGCTGTTTGCGGCACAAGCTGTGGTGGTGAGTCTACGGTCGAGACTACTGTTGAAGTTCTGGATTTGAGACCTGTTGAGGTTGGGCATAAGCCGGAGGACCAGACGCTGGTAGCGGGTGCTACGCTGGAACTGCTCATCAAACGGGGAACACCCAACTTTGCGAACAGGCCTGATACTGTTCCTATTGGCCACGAAGGATGTTTCTGTATTCGAACAAGCAGCGAGTTTACGCATAGTCAAGCGCGTGCAGGTAAATCTAGACCCCCTCAGTCATCTCACTCTTGACGATAAGTAAGCCTCTGTAGGTGACTTTGTCGTCGGCGTCTCGCTCTTCAAGAAGCTATCATGCTATTTCGGCCCATTTGGTACGTTTAGACCTGCACCTGGGGCTGAGTATCAGATCTAGCCGCTGAACCGTTTCTACCTCGCTGATGGGGACTACGATGTGCGCTCGCCCACACCCAAAGGGCTTGAGACTAGGACTTTTCTGATTGACTTTAATGTTTTGGAGATGGATAACGTGCAGGTTCATCATACGGAGACGGGTCGGTTGTTTGTAAAGTCGGATTTTAATGAGGATTGTGGGGGGCTGGCTGCATAGACCAGAGATCATGGGACGGGACATGCGGCTGAGAGATATTGACGCTTGATATAATAGTCCTTGCAGCCAGCCACAAAGTCTACCTGCGTCAATTGAAAGCCGGGTTTACCAATTTGGGTAATAATAGCACGTCAGCGTATCGTAAACGGCTCAGCGATGTACGGTGTCTTCCGAAAGACATTGGCTTGATCGAGATATTAGATATCGTGCTTGGAAGGTTTGCACTATCGACCAGTGTTTGAAACATGCATCCTGTCTCCTTAGCCGTGAATGACTGGCTCTGGTTCCTCGCAGGCTAGCGCTATCTGGACTATCTGAGGACCTTCACCCGCTCCCGTCCAATAGTGTCCTTCTTAGCGCAGCCCGACGGTCTGGAGCTTGAGGAGTAGTCATCCCATGAGCTACAAATCAGAACGAACCTTGGTTTAGATCGTAATTATAGGCTGATGGCGTCTGCGGTGGGATCCCCGTGATCGTCTGGGCGGCCCGCTAACATCTCAAGATACTCAAATCTGACATCAGCTCGGGAGCGGCTTCAAGATGCAAAGGAAGAGGGAAAGCACTGAGATAGAACCCCGGATTAATCCTACTGAGCAGATATTGCGCGTATTTCAATGAACCAATAGCGCTGACTGCTTCCAAGACGGCTAAGAGCTTTATGTAGGCACCCACCGTGTCCATCACTCCTCATTTCTTTGTGGGGGTTACCTTGCGCTGAGGCGGACTCGGTTCTATGTTGACAATACACAGGGCAAACGGTAGGTGACTCGAACGGTATTTTTAACAAAAAAAAGGGTTTTTGTCTATAAATCATGGTTCAAACGAGTCTTTAGGTCTGAATAGTCTGAAAGATAAATCGTCACACCCAGAAGTGGTCAAGAAGCGAACTAACTTTGCTGTGCTCTTCACCCTAACATGGCAGGGGCCGGTTGCAGCCATGGATTCTAATTGTCTAGATGCAAACGTGATCAGGGAATCATAAGTCTTGCTATCGCCATTAGTATACTGTCTTCTAGGCTCTAGTAGCTTGTCTCAGAGATCTTACTGAAACGGCGTATAGTGTCAGTCTAAACACTTCCACGGCATTGGACGATCGCGTTGCATCCACGGGTATATCCGTCAGCAGCCTGGTTAGGAGCTTTGGGAGGAGACTTCAAGCCTTCGAAGCTAATACGACCATTATGAGGAACTGCAACGGGCAGTGCCAATGTGCCTGAGATCATGGCAAGAACAGTAACAGCGAAGTACTTCATGTTGGAAGAGAGACTTGGGGTGAGTTGTTGAAAAGAATGACTTGGTAAAGAGTGATACGATGGGAAGAAGGACGGGGATAAAACCGATATAAATAGCCTTTCTAAAGTCGTATTACTTTAAGATGACAGCGGGACCGTTAAACTTTATTAAACGATGACTGTTATGTGTGTGGTCTGGGGACCGAGATATTGAGTTTTGACATATCTTAGTCACGAGTCATGTCTTGAAAACTTATAACTGCCGAAGTTCATAGCAATGTCTGTGCTTCGTAGGTGGTTTAGTAATAGCTACGTAACGTGGCCTCAACCTGGATGGCCTGATTTATTATTAAACTATATTCATTATCATTGTCGAGCAATTAACTACCTAATTAACTTTCAATATCCACTATCTCTGCCCCATGTTCCTGCTGGATTATCTCTCGACTTGTCGTCAGCATCTGAAGGTTTTCGCAAATACCCTCCGTCGGTAAACCCAATTTCTTTATCAACCGCAGCGCAGGAAGTCTAATGCTCAAATCAGGACACTTTATTATTATAAAGAAGAGCATCGGAGTATTTGCAAGTTTGAAGTTGGACTGTTTAGTAGACCTTTGACTTTGCTAGCTCGCTAGATATAAGGT